>JAOXYI010713826.1:0-14259 GCA_028566495.1 Lithophaga antillarum
TCTTCCTCGTTCCCGATGTTGCCTGTGTCCTCGGATTGTTCCACCTTGAATGCCCCTTCGGTTTTCTCTCGCCTTTCAGTATTACTTTCATAACGATAACAGTATGTCATACACATAAGTTATAAGATCTGTTTCTAATGTTAAATTTACAGAAAGAAATATATAGCAGGATTAGCTTTTCGTTAAGGTTTACCTATTAGAATATTAGTTGAAAAAATATATCCTCCCTTGTTGATTGAAAGTTCTAGTGGTATCCAACCTCGAATTGTCATCAAAGGAACCACGCACCGTGCTTTCATTGCATTAACTTTATAACCACTTGAGACGTAAGTTTTTCCAAATCTGCAAGTTACGCTTGGATTGTTTGTTGTCATGCAGGGGCCAGAAATATCCAGCATCTGTCCACCAAACATCCCCGCCCAAGATGGATGTATCTGTAATGCACCTGCAATTATTTGAAAGAACAAGAATAATACAAAAATATTATGATAAATCTCAGAACTTTAGTTGGTTCGAATGGGTTTAATAATACGTTCACCGTGTTTTAAGAATTTAGTGGCAAAAACATGGAATTAAAAAAAGAGTTTATCAGCTTGTAGCAAGATAGAAAATGAATAGAAATCAAACCAAAATACCTTTTCCTTTACTATCTAGGCAGCCACCTCGAATAATCTTTTCTTGGTCTATCCTGAATATGTATCTTCCCTTAACATCACTCCCACTTTGTTCATTGGCATTTGATAATGTTGTATTATCAATAGCAACCGTATATCCTCGACCGCCTCCAGCATTGAATCCTGACTAAAATTAATAAATCGGGATATTAAATAGATAGCATTATGAATAATAAGCAAGAATTTTGTGAGATTTTCTTGCACCTTATCTTTATTATAAAACGTATGTGAAGATTAATTTTAGTGGGAAACAAACTTACGAAAAACTTCTGCGAATTTAATTATGCACTAACTTTTCATACTTTTTCTCTCCACTTCAGACGAGAGAGACATTTATCACCAAAACAAGAAAAAAGAGCCTGGTGGCATTTTTGTATCACAGTTAATACGTTACGCCAGTGGTTGTTCTAATTACAGTGACAGGACAGGGATATCAGAAAGCTAGGCTACAATCGTCTTTTCTTAAATTTGATCGTCGCCATTGCGAGGTCGATGATCGTTTTAAAATTTCGGTGTCTCAGCTGGGTGCAGACATGTTCTCTTGTCGTAGATCTAACCAATGAATCCTTGATACGTGGATTTGACTTACTACTGCACATGGTTATTGGTTTTGCAAGACGGGTGATGCTAGAATTATAGCAGAAAATGCTTGACCTTTCAATGCCCCTAATCCTGTTACCATCTAGGGAGTTCGTGTAATCCCTACTCTGCCTCGAACTTGTCTCCCTGCTGGACCGCTGGGTTCACAACGCTGGTTAGTACTCCACTACTATTTTCTAACTAGTATTTTTATAGTCGATGAAATAATGGTTCTTTTTATGAACTACGATATTCATTGCTCATACATTAGGCATTAATTAATTGTTCTTACCGTTACAGCTTTGTGCCTGCGAAAGCCTTCAACAATCTAATTATAACTCTGTATTTTGCTCTAACCGTCTTACCTGTATGTAATCTGTCACTTTAATACTCGCTTTAACATAGTTGAAAATGGCAAAACTCCGAGATCCATCCGTTATCAACATGACTTGAAATGTGTTAGTCTAAAATTAGAGACAGCCAAAAAATATATCTCTGTCGACATTTAGTTTTTATCCTGATTGGTTATAGTAAGTACTTAATTGAATACATGGTGCTGCTCGACGATGTTTCATTTTATGGTCACCACGAAACATGAATATGTTAGCAAGTGCTTACATTATTGGAAAACAGTTTTTTTTTATTTAACTTTTGAAAATTTTGTTTTGGCACTATCTGATAATTGTTAAAGTATCAAACTGTAAAAACAAAACCCAATCAATTTTTATCAGAAAATCTCCTTACTAAACGTTTTTAAACTGAATAAATTAACAGAATACTGAAAAGACAGGTTGCAATAAGGCTTATTTTCGGGTCATCGTAGAATCCTGTTGTATGTATTTGAAATGTAAGAACACTTGTAATTGGTAAACAGATACAACATTTTTTACATGACCATACGCTCCTTAATTAGGTGATCAGCAATATAGAATGGTGGTAGTAAAATGGAAAATTATGCATTTGCGTTCTAAGAATTTTCTAACTTGGCGAAAAAAGTGCGTAAACATTAAAAGAATAGTTAGTTATTATTTTTGTCGAAGGATAATATTTTTGTCGCTCTGCAACATTTTGTGAAATCGAACGTTTAATTAAAAATCACGTGCGAAATATCTACAATGAAGAAATCAGATGATATTTCAATGTTGAAAATGTTGAAACTCCAATCAAATTACATCTAAGAATAATAAAATCGGTTTTGAACTGATTTCAAGAGAAAAATTAACATTAACTTTAAACATCAGTGAATTTTAACAACTATGCAAAATTGAAGTATGTATATACATGAAAATAACAACTTTTAAATGCACGATTTCCGATCATTTCCAATGAAACGAGTGATAAATGAGTTATCTGGCGCTAACGTTTCATAATGACAAATAAGACATTCACAAATAATTAAATTTTGACAGCTAAATCAGTTTTAGGGAACTTATTGGTGATATTGAATTGAGTGAAAAGAATACCGAAGTTCACAAGTCATATATCCAAGGACCAGACAAGACCACTGCCAACAAAGTATCAAACAAACACAAACATGAAAGTAAAACACAGACACAGACTTCTGCTATATTGTGCTATATTGGACTGAATTATACCGTTAGATCCAACAAATCAAAAATTAGAAATACATCTTCACGGCAGAACTTTTGACCAAGTCGTCTCCTAATATCCATTGATACATGTTTAACGAAACACTCAACGGAGAACAGATACTCGCAATACCTGCCAAATAATATCACTATTCTGACAACTTCGATATCTCCCTTGTTTACTTATTTTTTTGCCTTTTTTTTCAGTTTTGAACCCTTATTAAAAATACTACTGGGTACTACGGCGATTGTTTTTCAATCTAAAAGCCTAATGTCAGGCATATTTTCTGTTAAACAACTGTGGTGATACTCCAGGTTGATCTTCATATTTTCAGGGAAAGACATGTAATGAATTTCTCCGTAAGGATCATTGCTATTGACGGTAGGGTACATGTATGATATACACTGACAGTATCTGCATCACTTGAAAACAAAAAGAATTATCAATATTCAAGATTTTTTTTTAAATCTAGATATATTGGTCCTTCAAACTGAGAGATTAACTAGTTGATGTCTTTCAAAATATTTTTTTCAGTTTTCATAGGACAAATCAGAATCCTTATCGCAACTCGTCATTTCAGTTACTAAATAGATAATTTCCTCCATGCAAATAGTTGTTTATTTTTTTCTTACCTTACAAGAAGTGTTTGAATGCTTCTGATCACATCCATCTTTAACATCTTTTTCGGAGATTACGTTCTTCCACGTAACCAACAAACCCCAGTGGGATCGAAATCCGCTGACACCAACTACACTTTCATCTATGATTCTAGAATAGTTTGTAAGATCCTGTGGTTGAATATTTGTTCGGTATAAAACTTTCCCTTGATACTGACTACTGTTGATACGAGAATTTACAGGTTGAGCAGAAAAGTGGAACGGTGCAATGAAAGCAGGGTCGTTTTCATTTATTAGCTTTGAGTATTCTCTCTTCTGGTAACGAATACTTGGGTGAAATCCTATTATTCCATCTTTAGAAACCTATAGTAAAGTTTTAATATACTTAAAATATATATTGTAAAGCGACAATTATAAAACACAATATAAATGATAAAAGGGTATTATTTCATTTTTATTACATTTTGGTGTTCTTAATAACCCATCTGAATGGCGTATATCAGATACAGGTCTTTGTTTAAACTGGATTAAACAGTGTTTCCTACGGTCTTAAGTTTTGCATATTCCAGTTCATAGACCGTTCTGTAAAATAACCAATATATAGACACAAGCATAAATTATTCTCGTTTTAACATTTTGTATCTATGTATAGCGGTCTTGTTCGCGAATATTTTCTAAATGGTTATGAATCGAACAATAGTAATAAAGTATCGAAATGTCTGTTTTGATCGTGTGCAAAATGTTTGTTTGTATGATATGATTCTGTCGTCTATGCCGAGTCTTCTGGATATATCATTTTTTTATCATGTAACTGTAGACTTTTCAGCGTATATTTGTTCCCCTAAAAATTTATTTAAAACTATTAATTGCAATCTTTCTTCCTGTAGGAACAAATATTTTACACCTTTTATTCTGTTTTGAATAAATTTTATAAAATTTCTATCTTGCGAACAAAAATTCAGTAATATTTATTCCATTTGTAACTTGCATTTTGCGGGGACTTCTATTCCTCATGATACTGATTACTATTCGTCCGATCAACGTGGGAACAGAGAAACCGGAGGGTAGTTTTGAAACCCTGGTTCCGTTATGGTAATGAGTGTGAAAAACACACCGCTTTCAATGATGTTTAAGGAACAGAAATACCTGAAATCTTTACCCAGCTTATAAACTGTCAGGTTCTGCTAACAAATGATAAATACATGTATTAAATTTTGAATATTTTTCTTCCATTGAGTGAATTAATCCATACAGACGTTCATAAAATGTGACTTTGTCCATTATCACTTCATGAAATCGTACAACTTATGCTTGATGCGCTACACAGTAAGGTACCAGTCCTCTTTCACTCACCTAATACCCTATGTACTCGTCTCTATAATATTGTACTACTTTTGTTGACATCTCTGTATCAATGTATTTAGTTTACGAGAATAATGTCATTCATTTAATCAGTGTCCGTGGATACTGATTTAATTCGGTTAATTTTTTTGTATGTCTTTTCACTAGTGATTCCAAGGAAATCTCGTGAAATCGGCGTAACCCGCTATATACTTTGGGTGTTACCAGGTAAGAATCTATAATCCCATGATTCTTTTTCTTTTTTTCTCTATCTATGTATTAGACAAACCACGAGGATGCAGTATGTCATTATCAGATACCCCTGGGGCGCTTGCCTGCGGGCTTGCCTGGTAGACCAACAGACCTGGGATGTAAGTTTTACTTATGGTGGGTAGGTGGAGTTTGTTTCGTTGAATTACTATCAATTGGTTCTTTCAACATTATCGAGGTTTGACCAGTTCATGTACTTGCTACCAGTTTCCAATATCGCTCATTTGATTTTTAAATTTTTAATGGTAACACTTTGTGGTATTCAATTTTCTTAATAACAGAGAAGTATAACAACCGTTACTACTGGATATTATAGAAATTTGGTCAAGCTATCTCTGAAAGCTACAGCCGTCATTTATGAAACCTTTGGTCCTAATGTCATAGATATATATCATACCAAATATAACTGAGAATAAGAAGATGCCTCACAACCCACTAGCCTTACACTGCTGTTTGAGGTTCGATCCCTGCTCAAACTCTTCATGTGCTAAGGCATCTACCCAACATCCGGGGTTCTACGGGTAAGACAGATACAGTTGTTCGAGCTTTCCTTCTCCAGTCAGTTTGATAGTTATGATATAGTTGAAAAATTCATCGTACCAAATATAAATGAGAGATTTTTAAAGTTTTCCCCCACGAGTTCAAACTTTATAAATATCTGAGTGGCCAACTGGTTAAAGTAGCTGTTTTGTGACCACTAGTCAAATACCACTGTCGTAGGCTCAATCCTCGCTGAACCAACGTCATGTGATAAAGTTTGCAGAGACCTATTTAATGTCGAGGGTTTCACCTACAGCTGGAAATATCTGTTCGGCCTTTCCTTCCGCAGTAAGTCTGTTAGTTACGATACAACCAAACCTAACCAGGATTCAACTTTTATTATACTCTGATTCTTCTATTTAGACAACATGAATCTGTGTCAAAACGGAGTTCCATGCCAAATATTACCAAATATACATACTCTTATTGTAAAGTTTTTCTCCAAGAGTCGTGGGTCCCATGAATTATAGAAGCTTCATTACATTTGAATGACAATGCCCCCATACCGTTTCATTACAAAAATATATTACTGACTTTATACGATAACAGCGGTCAATTTATTGATGGCAAAATAAAACATTTTCACAGGAAAAATATATTTACGTCATAACCGCAAATGATTGTTCTTTCATGTCACTTTGCTGGAACGTATATTATTTTACCATCCGTAAATGCAGGACAGCAGTTATCGTGAAACGGTCTACTGATGTCGTATGTTAATCTCTAATTCCTCTTTAGCGTGTGTCCCATGGATCAACAGAGAATGCTAGTCTAATTCTGATAAGATTGCAACTGAACTGCTGAGGTACTATTTTTTATTTAGAAAGCTTACAAAAAATTGAAAAATTTACTTTTACTGGTAAAATAAGGAAGAAATTGTCAAATTTGTGTATAATAGTTTATCGGTATCTCCTTAAAAACATATCAAAATAATAGTTTTCTGATTTGAATGTTCTTACTTCAGCTGCAAAAACTTAATAAACTGTGATCATATTTCATACATCTGATTATTGTACTTTACTACTACATATAATCCGATCACAAATTCATGCATATTAACATACTCACATATATACGATTATATACAGAACCGGCAAATGGAAACTTGATCCCGTTTGGAAGGCTTACTTCTGCAGTTTCGTTATTCAGTTTAGTACCAGTCTGCGAAAATATTTCGCCGTTTGAACCTTTCAGTAAAGAAGAAAAAATATAAATAAAAACAACGCCCATCAAACAGTTTTCTGAGTATTAACTACCTGTATCCTGACGTACGTGGATGTGCATTTAACACGAATCACATTTTCATCTTTCAAGCATTAATTATCCATACCGATGTTTGGCAAGTTTGCCAGAAAGAATGGTGTTTAAATAAAATTGACACTGAAGGAAATCGTGGAGAAAAATTCCATATGCACTTAGAAAATGATGGCTTTTCTTAATTTAAGCCTTCGTTATGTTCACATGTAAAAGCCAATAATATCTCACCACTTAGACATCTATTTGTGAGGGATCACCACTTAATGCAGTTTGTGGCTTTCTCCATCTCTGGCTTCATCCAGTATGAATTTTTGATACAATATAACTGAAAATACACCAGTAAAATATCTCTCTTTTATATGAACTACTCACCGCTGAAAATCGTAATAAAATAAAGGATAATTCTGGCAAGTAAAACAAGGACTCCAGTATTTGCCGCCATATTAGCTAGCATGTCCGTGTCGCAATGCACTTCGTTTTTTAAAGAAAAGGTATATCCCTTATAAATTAACTTCACAAATACTTACATAACTGATAAACTTCGTTGTCAGTAAAAGTGAAATAAATGACATAACTCCAAACTTAATTTTCTTTTTTCAGTTAACAAATTCAGGCTTAGGCAAATAATACATACAGATTTATGAACTTTATCTCCGGTATCTATATGATATATTTGTAGATCTCTGTTCAGTGGTAAATAAATACAAAGCAAGGAATTCAGGAAGTTCTTAAAGGTCGACATTAAAATAAATTTTTCAGTAAAATTTTATCATGCTTAATTCCAGCACCAATGTAATAAAGTGAAATATCTTCGTTGCTTTATTCATTCCTTCGATACATGTAATCATTTGATTTTTTTTTTTTTTTTTTTTGTTGTTGTTCAAATGCATGTAATACCTTGAGGAAGAATATTATTTTCAAGTTTAGGTAGGTTTGAAATGCTGCCCCACGAGGAACCTAGCAGAAAATTTGTCATATCTTTAAAATTCGATTCTGTTTTCTCAGTGGTGTCTGAGATTAAACGGGGAATAACTTATAGTTCCAAGTAAAGCATTTTCGTATTCTCTTTTTTTATGGTACGAATATATCGGTATTCTTTGTGAGAATAACTTTTAAATGTAAGTTAGCAGGACTTCTTCCTTGTTGTTATGAAATCTTAATTTAAAATCTTAAATCAGGTTTAATTTTTATTTACTTTTAACAATTCAGTATTTCTTTTTGTCCGTTTGTATATCCTGATGGATTATAAAAATGTCCAGAGTTTGTCCAGACGGTTTTCAAATATTTTACATTCTTGTCTGAGATTACAGCTTCAGGTACATTTTCCCAATGTCCGCTATAATGTTTGTGAAATAATGTTTACGTAGATTCAGTCGATTTCTGTGTTTACATAATTTGAGTTAATATCCTCTATTTACATTGCTCCTGTTGACTTGTAGTAGTTCTTATATAACATATATCACAGATATCTGTGTATCAGTCCAACGATTTGGTTCGCTTTATTCGCCTAGTCTGTATATGTTTTCGAAACTAAGCTGAGTATCTCCTATGTCCTTTTCGCATCCGTCTAATTCAACATCTGATTTATTATAGATATATACCATACATTCTATACTTTCGTATTTTGTATTTTACGCTTTCCAGAGAATGTCGAGATCATTACATTTATCAAGGTAAAATCGGAATAGCCATTTCTACTTTAACAAAATAGGTTGTTGATATCATTCTGAACATCATCTTGGTTTATAATTTCTCTGTATAATTTGGTATCATCTGCAAATATGTACACATTAGAGACTACAGTTTTGGTCTTTGACAAAGTATTCTGCAGCATATTTATTATAATATCCACCGTCCTTACCGGTGCTTCATTTTTTCTTTCCACACTCGGAGTACGTTTTTTCTCTCAAGGTGGGCCTCATTTTATGGATCGATATTTCCCACGATTTCTTTTTATTCCGCTACTTAGCGTCATCAGGTCTCTGTTTTGATTTCTTTCAATTTTTGTGGCATCATGCGATTATATGACTGCGATTAGAATGAATACAGTAGACAACAGGACCTAAAACCAGTATTACATGGTAATGGAGAGCAGAGAAGAAAAATGGAGCGGATGATAGAGAAAATGAGATATGAGCTTGAAATTAGTGACACTGAAATGCAGTACTTAGTAGAAATCAATGAACTAAAATGAAAGTAGCTAGAGATAAGAGAGACCTTGAAAATAGAGTCAGTAGTGTAGAAAGGAAAAAGATACTGGTAGAGAAAGAATGTAGCAGATAGTGTATCAGTAAAAATCAGCAAATGCATGAATTAAGTGACATTGCAGCACAGTATGGAAGCACAGAGATCACAGAACCTAACATGAAAAATGGAAATATAATGGCCAGTGGGATACAAACTGTAAACAAGGACTATTGAAAAGGCATACACACAGAAGACCCACCACCTCAAACCTATGTACTGAACTTTCCAGTATATACACAGTATTCAAACATGTATCATGAACAGCAGCAGAGCTATATACAGACATCTGTACAAGCCTATATGAAAAGTCAAACGCCGTGTGCAGGATTACCTAGCATGCAATAGCACGGGATGAAAAGAGCCATAAACAGACAACAAAATCCACGGCAGATAAGGGATGTAAGATATAGAGACGATTCAATCGTGTCAAAAATGGCATTCAAGCATCAATCGACTTAAACGTATCAAACAAAATATTGAAAAACACCAATTACCTTGGCTAAATAGATCATTGAATAGAATGCTAAAGAGAAAAGCCAGACTATATAAACACGCAAAAGTACTGCGAATCACAAAGAATATAACCACTTCCAGAAAGAATGCAAAAGGGAATTCAGACAAGCAGCATGGAACCATGTCAATAACATCATAAATGCTGGACTAGAAAAGAACAACTCTAAACCATTCTTGAAATACATGAAGGCAAAGAAACAGGACAATATTGGTATAGCCCCACTTAAAATAACAGGAGGACTAACAAATGAGAGTAAGGAAAAAGCAGAAATACTAAATAACCAATTCAAATCCGTATTCACCGAACCAAATTCGGACTCACCCTCACCAAAAATGGCTAAAAGAACGAAAATCTCCATACCAGAACAGAAGGAGTGGAGAAACTGTTGAAAAACATAAATCCATCAAAAGCCGTAGAGCCGAATGGGATCCCAAACATCCAAAGACCTGCTCGGAGGAATCTGCGCCCTGCCTGATAAATATATTCCAGAAATCAATAGACACTGGAAGTCTACACACTAACTGGCTAAGCGCAAATACAGTCCCAGTATTTAAAAAAGATATGTCCATGCAGCTGAAAACTAGACCAGTCTCACTGACTTGTGTGTCCTGCAAACTCCTAGAATACATAATCTGCAAGCGGATCCTCAAACACTTGAAAAAGCACAAAATTCTCATAAACTTGAATCATGGCTTCAGATCAGAATATTAGTACACGACTCCACTGTTGGTAACAACGGAAGACCTCATCAAAAGCATCGATAATAACATTCAGTTAGATATAGCTATACTTGACTTTTCAAAAGCCTTCGATACTGTTAAACATGATAAACTACTAGCTAAATTGGACAGTTATGTAATGGACGGAAGCTTAGATCAGTGTCTATCATCGTTTCTCCAAAACCGATCAATGAGAGTGGTAGTGGAAGGTGAATACTATAGTGATGTACACGTCGACTCTGGAGTTCCACAATGCACCGTACTCTGACCTCTACTATTCCTATGCCACATAAACGACCTAGCAGAAAGCGTCAATCCCAAGTACGACTCTTTGCGGATGATTGCCTATTATACCGGCAAATCAAATCACCCAAAGATCACCAATCCTTTAAGAAGATCTGAAGGCACTATTAAACATGATTATAAATCCAGGGAAGCCGTCTGCTTTACAAACATGCTTTCAGAACTGGAATTAAGACCACTCTAGGAAGAAGGAAACATCAGAGGCTATTAATGTTCTACAAAGTGGCTGAGGGACTGGTGCCGGCCATCGCACCTAGTGATTTCCTTATACCAAGCAGGAACAAAAGGCAAATCAAAGGTAAAAACTATAGCGATTGCGTCACCACAAACATCATAGAGAAACAAGTGACCAAAAACTCTTGACCATTCCAACTATCAGAGTGTAAAACTGATATAAGAAAACAGTCATCCTTGCCAAGGACATCAGTAGATTGGAACCATCTGGAAGACGTAGTTGTATGCGCTAAGACAATTGAGGGTTTTTCAACCGCCCTCCTACAGTTGGACTTACCAACCTGCTCTACTTCCAATGCACTTTATAACCGTGACCGATTCCTGCACTGTAATTAATACAGATACAGATTTCTTAGCTACTATATACTGCAATAATTAATATTTCACTGCACGCATGATATTAGCGAGTCGTTAGGTGTGATCCAATTTCAGACCTGTCGCATTCGCACTTCCTGTTTAACGATGCGTGTAAATATTTGTCCTTTATTCTGTAAAGGACTTTTTTCGTAACATATTTCTCAGCAACTATATGTTGCAGTGGTTTAATATTTGGGTTTAAATTCATGATATTGGTGTGTTGTGAGATGTCTTCCAATTTCAGACATGTCGCACGGCCACTTCCTGTTTAACGATGCATGTACTTTTTAACTGATGTTGTAATGGATATTTTTCGTAATATATTTCTTGGTAACTATGGGTCGTAGTGATTTAATATCTGGGTTTATGCATGACATTGGTGAATTGTAAGGTGAAATCCAATTTTAGACCTGTCACATGGCCACTCCTGTTTAACAGCGGGCATTAAATATACATGTACTTCTACTGAATCTTAAGAGCGGGGATATTTGTAGCCAAAAGCTTACAGCCCTTTCATTTCCTACTAGTATGTACATATATTCATAATCTTTGTTTCGGACAGACCAAATCGACACTAATCTGACCGAATTCCAATTCTTAATAATATTCAGTGGATTCCTTCATATGCTGAATTCAACGTAGCTAACACCAACTGTACATTCACTAGATGTACAGTTCCTTAACTACATTTTTTCTGTTGCCGACAGTGGTGTTCAAACACAAAGGTTTTTAATGTTAATTCATGACGATATCATACTTAAAGTTTCGTTTTAATATAACTTTATTTACTTTCCCCTGAATAGAACAAAGATAAATTGACAGTTCGTTTAATGTCACTACAGAAAAGTATTTCCTAGCAGATGAAGTTTTCAAACTCATTGTGTAGCTTTATACAAATAAATATTGTAAATAATCTTACCAGAAAGTCCCACTTTCTATGCAGTTCCTTGTCAAACAGACATTTACGTAAGCTGTTACTATGTGTGCAGTTATTTAATGCATGCAGAGATGAGCTAACGGAGACATCAAACGCCTCACTGGTTGGCCTTCCCAATTTCAGAAAGAAATAATCGGAATATAATCTGCAACAGAAAGGAACACTGAAATTACATTCATGATGAAAATTTAAAAAGTAGTATTACAGGACATCTTTATGCGAATGGGAACTGTTAAACGTTCTGTATAACTATTTGATTCCTTTATTTATATAAAATCTCTCCAAATTTTCTGTATGATTGGTCCAACAAGCGGAATCAAACTACCTTAGTGAACATAAATAGTTAATTTCAAATGTACTGCTTAGGCTAAATACAACATTCATTTCAATTCTAAACAAGTTTTTAGATTAGTTATACTAGCCTTGTGTTTATGGATTTTGAATTTTTTAAAACCGTTTCGTTGTAAGTTTATAACTTCATAAACGAGCTTTTGACTTCTGATTTTTTTCACGTTATGAAATTCAAGTATCATTGTAAATATATGCATATCCAATGCATTAAAATTGCAATTCGTTTCAATTTGCAGAGAAAAACAAAAGAAAAAAAAACAGGCAAAATAATCCTTTGCATTAATTAATTGATTAATCAAAGAAAAAGAAGGACGAGAGTACTGAAGTAGAAAGAAAACGTAGAATGGCAACTTCTCGATTACTGTGTCACCAAAGTTTGCATTTACTGGCCACATTTGATATAACCATACTTTATATTAATCACGACGATATTCAAATTACAAAATATATGAAACTATATTAAACACTACAAGTTAACCAATCGGAATTTGGAAACAAGTGAAACACTTATATGAGAAAAGAAAGTATATTATGGGAACAAGTAGTGCAATATGATTAGGTCAAGCAAAAAAGGCTGAGGTGGGTAGGTAAAAGATTGCAGATTACACACCAGGTGAATCGTTTGCTATTTGCACTGACGTAAAGATCAGCTGATCTTATTTAGTATTATGCTCGTATGATCCGTGTAATCATACATCAGTAAAGAACCATAGGTAACCGAATGGAATTTATAATAAAACATTTTTGCCTGGAAATACTGAATTTTGGACAATATAGTAAATAATACAAAAAAAAGTTGCGACTTGCCCGCAAACATAGTTTGGAGAATTAACAAGGTTTTTTCTAACTAAGATAAGAACGCTGCAGTGCATTCGCAATCTCGAATGCAGAATTTTACCATTTCTTGTTTCTGAGTAATAATATTTTGTTTCACATTTTGTTTTCGTGGATAATAAGATTTTAGTTCATTCATTGATCCTCTATCCCTTACTCTATTAGGTAGGAGATTTCACACTTTGATTGTAGAAGGAAGAAAAATTCTTCCATTTTACCATTTTATAATCTATATTATTCTATGACTTTTGCGTCTACATGTTAGTAATTCTCAACCTTTTTCAGTATAAAAAAGTTGTTTAGAAGGAAGCCTGGTTCTTCCGGTTTACGATTCTCGAGGCCTCCACCTCCAACAAAACACCTGTGATTGTATTAACTAAATCTGACGTCTTGATGTCCCACACAACATCAGAATGCTCTATTATGGGTCCAATAAATGGAATGTAGGACGGAAAGTCACAATCGGAAGTTTTCCTACCTACTGGACAAAAAGTCACAATCAGTTTATTGTTACAAACAGTCTTGTATGTATAGGACAGAAAGTCACAATCGGTTATTTAAAAAAAAAAAATACATGCATGCATAGAATCAGTTTATTTTGTTAAATACATGCATGCATAGGACAGAAGGTCACAATCAGGTTATTTAAAAATAAACAAATAGATTGCGTGGGACAGAAAGTCACAAACAACCATAATATTTTGTTACATTTTGGTCAATAAATTCACAAAATTAGAAACTTTTTTATTTTAGTTTAATTATTTATAAATATGGATATTAAACTTATTTATGATAATCAGAAATTCCAGAAATTGTCAACCTTGTGTCATGTGTGTATGGCTTTAGAACAATTGGTGTTAATTATCTAATAAACAAAATCCAGTCAAAGTAGCAG
>JAOXYI010713932.1:0-14256 GCA_028566495.1 Lithophaga antillarum
TTTTTTTAATGGTCAAAATAGAGCATTTTATGCATTTTTATCCCTAACTTGAAGGAGTGATAACCCAACTTTAAGACAATTTCCATAACTTTTTATTTTTGTTCTTTGTACATAATGTCAATGTCTTTGAAGAAATATATCCATGTTTTCTGCACAAAGCTGTTGAGAATTTACAGATCTGTTTGAAAAACTTGCAAATTTTGAGACTTTTTCAGTAGTTGCTAAGGACAAGATTTCGTTGCCATGGAAACAAATACACATTTCTCAATTTTCAAAAACTGAGTCTACCAAAAGAGAGACTAAACACTTGATTTTCAAAAATGATGATGGAACATTATACTTGATTCTTTAAAAAAAAAAAAACTGTATAAACCGGAACAAAAATACGTTAAATTTGGGCTTATTTTAGTCCATTTTGGAGCTTTTCAGGGCGAAAAGTTCAAATACTTTTGCTATGGCAACGGATTATTTGAAGCCAAAATCTTTAAGCATGAAGTCATATTTTGCAAAGTTCCACAAGTGTATTCTGCTTTGAATTGATTTTGGAACAACTCATGTATCACCCTCCACTATTTGCCTGCCTGATTCTTAGACAGAACTGTACTTAAATGTATTTATCCTTTCTTTCTTTTCTCATTTTTTTTCTGTAAAATAATACAATAATTAAGACCTAACATATCGAGTTTGTCCCGTCCACTTGGAAGAAGAAAGAAATTTACGGAAGGTCTAAATTCTTGTTCGTTTCTAGCCGGAGGGCTTCAGTCTTGTTCGTTTCTAGCCTTCGCTTCATTCTAATATCATCAAGATGACTGTTTGACGTATTAGTATTGTTCGTCTCTACGCTTCGCTTGTTTTTTATTTCATTTACTGCGACATTTTCATAAGCTTGATTCTTGATTTAAAAAGCTTAATTCTGTATATTCATAAATTCTAGTAATAAGTTCATGTAAACTTATGAGTTATTTCGTTTAATTCAGGTCTCTACAGAAATATTTGGTCTGTCTCCGGAAATTGTCAGCCGACTGTATCCATGACAACCACGTAAAACAGGTTCTATCTAGATACAGCATTTCATGTCATAGAGATTCTAAAACAGAAGCCAATGGTACGTGCACAGAATCTACAATAACGTTTATGGTCAATCAGATATTTCAGATAATGTCAACAGTTATCCAAAATTTAAATTCTAATAAAAGAAAAATCTGTTAAGATCCAACCCAGAAACGAAATAGAAATCGGACAACCCAAAGCTTGAAAATACTAGACTACAGCTCCATTCAACAAGACAGGACAAGGATTCAATCAAATTTCGACTAAAATTTTGTCAGCTTATGTTTTGTTATTTAAGTACCAGTTATAGACCTAACGATAAAGCGATTTCACAACAATAATAAATAATGCAAAAGTACCAAGGGGCAAAACCACAGCATAATTAAAAATCATAAATGCAGAGGACAAAACGACACAGAGGGTCAAAACTAATAACTTTCGAAATATGTTGCGATGATGCAGAGACTTCCGTTTCTTAAAGTTTTTAACTTGAAACTCCTTTTCGATTAATAAAATACAGAATTTTAGCCTCCTAATTTTCTATTTAAAACCAGATTACAATGCATGTGTAACACTGGTATAAGTCTTAATTTAACTATTACTCCTTTAAGGAGACAACTGTAAGAAATTTTGCTGGAAGAAAATTTAATCCTAAGGAGATATGTGCAAAAACAATTGAACACGATTTTTAAAAGCTTTATAGTATTTGTTCATTTTGTACAAAAACAAAAAATCTTCGTTAAAGGAAGTGTCTTCTTTTTCTCCAAAGATTGTAGTTCCATGCATACGCTCTGTACTCTGTTTATAATCATACATATAGCATACATATATTTATTTACTTTTTTACAACAGATCCAGAGATGTCTTACTATGAAAATAACAAGAAAAACTTGGTATCAAAAACAGACGACCCGTATGATGACATTGCAGAAAATAAAAAGAAAAGAAATGATAAAAATGGTAAGAGAGAGGACTTATATGATGATGTTGGCGAAAAACTAGCAAATACAAAGAATAGAAATGGTAGGCGTAACCTAAATGACGACTTGTACGATGATATTAGAGAAAAACGGAGAAAAACAATGAAACCTATTGATGTAGATGATGCATATGATGACGTTGGGGAGAGCAAAAGAAAACAGAAGAAAAGTAAGAAATGGCAGAAAGAATTGGCAGATGATTTATATGATGATGCTGGTGACGATTACAACAAATTTATGGTTCCAGAACAGAATGAAAAACATGACTTGTTTGATGATAAATTTGAAAACAGACAGACTAAACTGAATAATGAAGGAGAAAAGTATTATTACAAGAGGTCACACAATTCCAAAAATATGGACGATGTATTTGATGACGTATTCGATGATATAAAAGAATCAAGGAAATCTAAACAGAAAATAAGTAGAAGTAATGAAGGTTGGAATATGTATGGTACCAGATGGAACAACAGAGCTGGTTCAAAGGGTCACAAACAAAGGTATTTATCCAGATTCGGACAATCAAACATGCAAAGGGAATTGCCTATTTCCGGTGAATCAGAAGATGATGAATACAAAGGCAACAGAAATTCTGAATCTGCAGAAGAATATAACGAATCAGTGGAGATTAACGATATTGATTTTCTTTCAGCTGAGAACAAGTTCGAAGAAAGTTTCGAAAATAACGAAGAACTGTATACTGACGAAAAGTTGGAAATGTCAAGTGAAGAAAAAGAAGAAGAGGAAAAAGATGACATGAACAGTTTCATCTTTCATAAAGCAAATTATTTACAGCGCCATAGAATAAACAAGAAAGTGGATGAAATGTCGGATTTGTTTGAGGACATTTATGATAGAAATACATTTGATGCAGATTTGTTTGATGATGATGATATTTACCCTAACCCAACTGAAAACAATATGTATCGACCTATGAATCCTTGGGGTCGAAGATATCTTCCAAATTTTGAGGAGATGTCCGATTACTATGATGAATTTTATGATGAAAATGTATTTGGTATAGACGATTTAGAAAATCACTTTTATACCGACGATATCGAAAATGATATTTTGGATGATTTGGGAGATGGAATTGACAGACCATATAAACAAGTTGCTGTGACCAAAAATATATATCAAGACGATTTTCATAGTTCTGAAGAAACCAAAAAAGAAAAATATAATGCATTTGAAGAAGATGCAGATTCAAGCTCTGATGAAGTTTGGCCAACGCTAGCGAACGGAAGAAACAGGATTGTAACACCAGATTCAAATGAATATTTTGAAAATGATGCTTTTGATGACGTCGATGATATGGAATTAGATGACTATAATGAAGAAAGCACATTTCCAAATCTGAAGTATTTAAGTTCTGAAGAAGGAATGATTAGATCAGAGAAGAAAAGTAGAAAAAGAAATCAGGATCGATCAGAGTATATTTTTTCTAGTAGTACAGAAGAGGATGTTGATACTGATGATCGACTGTTATTAAATCCTAATTTTATGTCAACTCTTATCAGTAACAGAAAACCAAGGTCAAGAAAATCATTAGATGGAAAGCTTTTCGATGTGGCAAGAACTCGAAATAATTTACCCAATGAATTAAAATTTATGCCTAACAATATTCCATTGTCAGAGAAACTTGGTATAATACTCGATGAAAAACCTAAGCGAATGATTTTGCAGAGAAGTGAAGGGTACAACCCATCAGTAAGAAAAGAACAACTTGTCAAAAAAGGTAAGAGCTAAAAGTGCAATGTATCTAGCGTAAATTATTTGTACTTTGCAATGTGCTTTATCTACAGCTAGTTTAATACATATGGTAACTATATATGGGCTTTAGTTCATTGTTGAAGGATATTTTAATATTTCACAAGTATGTCCTTCCAAGAGTTATTCCCCTTTACGATACGGCCTCAGTAAGGAAAGAAACTTGTGTAATACGAGAAAGGAGGGCTCTTTCTGTGCTTTGATTCATATCGTGTACTTTGTTTGCTTTATTTACATCAAACTTCCATATGTTTTTTACTTGCGTCACCAGCGGAGAGCGCAGCTATAGTAGTAGTTCGAGTCCGTCCGTCCGTCAGTCCGTTGAAACAGTTAGGGTACATAGTTTATGTAATCTCCTACAGTTTTTGTTCAATTTAATTCAAATTTTGCACATGTATTGAAGGTGAATTGGAGATGTGCATCTCCTATTTTCAGAACTTTTGATGGATTTTTTTCTCTGATTTCCTAGATGTAAAAGTTTGTCATTTCTGTTGTCCGAAACAGTAGGGGTAAATTAAATTTTGTGTAAGCTGTAACTCCTACAGTTTTTATTAATTCAAATTTTGCACATGCAATGTAATTTTACATCTCCATCTCAATCAATGCCAACTAGATCCGGTATTGGTCTTGTTCTTTAAAAATACTTGCATACAATTTGAACCACAATATTATGTTGTCTTTTGTCTTAATTTTCTTTTCTCACATCTACAATCGTATAAAACTACAAAAATATGCATTCAGTTCTTAAACAAAGTGCTGTACTAAAGATTTTTGTTCTGATAAATATCCTTTACAAACACTGTAAAACAAAATGTGTGTGTGTGTGTGTGTGTGTGAAGATAATTTTTTCCATGGAAAATAAAGGTATTTACAATTAAAGAAGTTCTTTCTAGAAAATGACATAAAATTAAGAGTAAAATTAATGATATCGATGTAATGGTTGTAGGAAAAATGTTGCACTTTCGATTATTCAAATCGACTAAGTGGTCATATTGCAAAATAAAAGACAAAAATGAAATTAAACAATTTCAACAACACAATTTGAAATTAAAATTCACTTAAGAACAACCCATCCCCGTGACGTAATTATTAAACATTTTGTTTTGTTCAGAACAGTGAATTTTGTGATTGGTAGGCGTCAACTAGTAGCATAAATGTTTCTGAAAATATGTACTTTTGCTACCAAGAAGAAGAATTTGAGTTAATGAAAGTCATAGTAAAGCTGCAACCACAAAGGACAAGAAGACTAATTGTAAAATGACAATCAAATACCAAGAATGGTAATAAATTCAAGTCCGGAGAGTACAGGACAAAATCATTACAAATACAAAAACAACGAAACAAAAACAATCGAAGATCGGACAATAAAAAATTCTCACACACTGTTCATTAAGTTCTACACTCCTGAGAATCGGGAACATTTTGAAATTTGAATTTATTTGTAGGAATGTCTAGCCGAATTTGAGCGTAAATGAAACTTTAAAAAAAAGTTACAGATTTTACAAAAATTTATGAAAACTTCTTACTTTTAGTGAATACAAGTCTAAATCACTTTGCGTGGGCAATTTTTCATTGAAAAATAGCAGCCATATGTTGCTCAAAGCTGATACATAGATTTTCAATTTCAATAATTTCATAGCAAAAATTAACAGCATTGTTATAAAACTTGACTTTTCATACACATCGATGTTTTCTAAATTGAAAATGATGACGTCGGTGTCGTCTGACAATTCCGATTTTTTTTCCCACCATTTAAGTTACAATGGGAAGTCCCTATACAATTTAAATATTGAGAAAATATAATAGAGGAGTGTTCATCAACCCAGAACTGTTTTAAAATTTTGCTATGTACCAAAATCTACCATTTGCAATAAAAAGTTCAACTCCAAACAACAAAAAAGGTTTACAATCACAGTGTTCATTCCAGAAACTAAAAATGTAGGATCATTGGGCCCTGAGCTTGAAACAATTGGTCATTTTTCAAAGAGTAGGGACAAGCTATAACCATTGCTGACTCCCTTTCAGACAAAACTTTGGGTGCAACTACGGGTAAACATTTTTTAGGGCATATGGTCATTTCTGTGATGATGAACATGCATGACGCGTCATGGTGCTCAATCATCAATTGACACAGTCTCCAGTAAGAACTTTTTTGGCATCGCACATAGTCTGAACATTTCATAATATTTTATTTACATCACAGATAATTCATGAATAATTCAATTTCCATGCGTGCTGAAATATTTTCAGCACTGGCACATGGGCCAATTTCATGCGAAGCTGGAGGATCTGACTGCCGACTACAATAACTATCATTCTACTATTCAGCAAGATTATGTGGCTGACTGTCAGTGCTGGCTTTTTATAGTTTTTCTTAAAGGAAGGACAAACTCGACTGGTTCTTACATTATTCTGCCAAAACTTTTGTTTTTATTAGAGGAAGGAGAAAATCTGCTCTCACGTTATTCTGCCATAACTTTCAGTTTTCGGTACAAGAAAACTCTTGCGTCTTGTTAACAGGTATATTCCGGTTCTGATTTTGGCTGTGTTTACTTTATATTTCTAAAACATTCTGTGAAGCTTTATAAAAGTGTGAGCCCCTTGGCCCCTGTGAGGCAATTTTAACACGCCCAAGAAGAAAAATAGCGCCAATGGTGCAATGGTATAGGTTAGAATGAACACTGCGATCAGATTTTCCCATTCTCCGGACACTCTCTGGAGTCTACTTTACAGACAGTAATTGTCGGAGTGTGTAGAAGAGACACCATATAATGAATTCATGACACCAAAACTAGCTGAAACACCGGAAATTTGTAACACGCCATTGATAAGGTTGACTGTTGTCATTACTTTATTGGTGATTTTGTCTTTTAGAAGCAATACAACAAACGTTCACAGACAGACGAAATCAAGAGTGGTTATTTACCAATAGACGTACAGGGACAGAAAGACTAATGACAGGTAAGTTTATAATTATTTTTGCAATAACATATAAACATATAATGCATTTTATGGCAGCCATATTCAAAGCGAGTTCCTATGCATATTTCATTCTGTATTCATCAGGAACAATTTGTTGTATCACACGAAATAACACGAAGTGTGGCAAGACATCAGATGGCAACACGATCTATAAGATGAGGAATTTTTTAAGTGTTGGAATATTCCTCTATGTTCTTGTTTTACATGTATCTGATTGTATCAACTTGTGGTTTTTGAAGATCTCTTTTGTAATCTCCTATATCGCCTTATAAAGATAAATATGTAAATACGCAGATAACACATAAAAAAAAAAACAAAAACAGAAAGCCAATATTTTTTCAGATAGTAAGGAATAATTAATACTTTTCCATTCCGCTATACATAGTCACACTATCAAATATTGAATCAACAGCTCAATATCAGAGCATTCGGCATTTTGATCATGCATACCTGTAGACAACTAACTTTTGATCAAATTGACGGTTATCGGAATAGACAACCTTTAATATTTCTGCTAAAAAAATGATTTGTCTGCTGATGAGTTGAGATGTATTCATCCAGAATTAACACGTGATGTGATATTTATACAAGATGGAAATAGATACAGTGTGTGTGTGTGTGTGTGTGTGTGTGAGAGAGAGAGAGAGAGAAAGTCGTCGAAATTTTATTTTCTTGGAAAACAGTTGGCAAACTGATACAGGAGTACAAATATAACACAGATACACGAGGATACAGAACAGACTAAAATACATACAACACAAAATTTATTTCTTGTGTCAGGAGAATGTAACGGCATTACCTATATTAGTGTTTATCTGTTTCAATCATAGATTTTTTCTTTTTCAGAAAATGTCAGCAGTGGAAACGTGGTAAATCCAGCTATAACAGCAGTATTATTTTCATTGTTGTTAGTAGTTTTATGATATATTTGTTGAATAAATCTTTTTAAATGCTAAAATTGGAGCCATGATATAAATTACAATCAACTCTGGATTTTTTCTGAATTCACTAAACAGAGAGGAAAACAGTTTTTTCCAAGAATGGATTTATTTAGGTCTGAACATTAAGTATCTAAGTAATGGTAACAGGTATAGCATTTTCTCAGTTATATCATACTTTAGCATGTCATTGATGGTATAGAAACCTAATCAAAGCTTCGTTATCTGAAAATAATTCATGCAAAATTAAAGCTTTTTTTCTGTTTACAGTTCCACATTTGACTACAGATTTGTAGGTTATACTATCACATGTCCGACACACGAATATTATCTTCAACATAGAGTTTCGTTTTGTTTTATTATCATAATGACCAATACAACCCAATCATTTTCAACAAGTGTCATCAAAGTAAAATTTTAAAACAAACACAGATAAAAAAAATATTGAGTCTTTTCTTTGGTTTGGAGACCAATTATGGCTGACCTTCAAAGCTGTTTCTTTTGCATTTTACAAAATAAAGAAAAAAACTGCTTTGCAATTTGTCATGAATACCAATAAAATCTGCGAATGGCCATATTGCACACAAGTTTTAATGCAACCACAAAGACGAACGAAAACAGTAGAGTTAACTCTCTTAGGTTGATGATGTGTTTTAATGTATATACTTCCGCTCAATCATTTATTAATTTATTTATTTTACTTATTAAAATCTACGATTATTGTCACAGAAAAAAAAAATAGAAAGTTTCAGTTTGATGCTTTATTAAAAATTCATAAATGTTGGTTTTTGTTTCCTTTTTATAAGTGTGCTTTGACAATTTTTCTCAATATTGAGAAACATAAAGTTTGACAGAAAAAGTAATAACAGTATTCTTTTTAGTGGTGGAATTTGGGTTGGTAGCATATACCATGGAACTACAATGAAGTACAATACAAAAAAGTAACTGCCCTAAATATTCAAAATAAAACATGATAAAATTTCATCATTTAACATCCCAACAATCAAAGAATCTAAATCTCAGGCGCGGATTCAATACCTTGAAAAGAGTGGTATCCAACCACAAACGGAAGGGCTCCAAGTTCAGTATTTCGTACTGTTTTGGTATATGCCTCCCTTGATGCTCCCTTAGATTACTACTTGTTAATCCTACCTCGGGTACATTGGATTCTATATTGACCTTAGAACTAGCTTTCAAACACACGGAGAAATTATTATATATCAATGATAAAACTTATTTTTCTACACATTACTTTTCATTACTCCTGTGCAGCGTTTTTCACCACATACTATGAAACGTATTATGCTTGCAACCTTGAGATACCACATTGGAGAAATAATTACTATAAAACAGCTGCATCTAGACAAGTTTCATTATAATACAATCATACAATTATACAATTATAATTACTCTTTTAGAGCAAATGGTTAGTTTTCAAATGCAGAAATATATGTCTAATTGACACACTTAAAGCTGTTTTGAATTTAGTTATTGTTTCAAATTATATAATTATCTCAAGTCTTTTCCTTTGTGGATGTAGATGTATCAGTTTGCTAATGAAATAAAGGCGTATCCGTTGTTGAGTAAAATTACATCTTACATGAATTTTATTGCCTGTGAATATAATGAATGAACAGAACTATCGTTTACCATGCACACACATTAAAAGTTAACGTCAAAATTAGAAGATTAAATTTGGATCAAAGACTTTCATGTCTAGCCTTACTATTATTTCTTGTGTACATTTAATGCGATCTCCATCCACGATAGACATTTTATGAAATCCTTTCCGTTTTCGTGATTTATTTAGTATATACATATATTTATATTAAAAGGGTCGTCATCGGCGTCAGTCACTGTCGTTGTCATCGTCCGTCGTTAACTTTTCACATTTCAATCTTTTCCTTTGAAACGACTTGACGGATTGAAATTAAACTCTGCTGGAATTAGATAGGCGTCTACAAAATGTGTTTTCCGTTCCGACCTGAAGGCCAAGGCCAATATTGTGTTCGGATTGGCTAAAATATTAAAGATCTTCTTGTCGGAAACCACTCACTACTTTGTGTTTTTTTAAAATGTTCAAAATAGAGCATTTTATGCATTTGAATCCCTAACTTGAAGGAGTTATAAAACAACTTGTAAGATAATTATTGTAACTTTTTATTTTTGTTCTTTGTACATCATATCACTGTCTTTCAGGAGTCAGATATATCCACATATTCTGCACAAAGATGAAAACAATATACATAGCTGTTTGAAAAACTTGCAAATTTTTGAACTTTTTCAGTAGTTGCTAAGGGCAAGATTTCGTTGCCATGGAAACAAATAAATATTTCTCAACTTTCAAAAATTGAGGCTTCCAAAACAGAGATTAAATACTTGATTTTCAAAAATGATGATGGAATATTATATTGGATTCTTCAAAAAGAAGTGTAGGAACCGGAACAAAGATATATCTTAAATATGGGCTGATTTTAGTGCATTTTGGAGCTTCTTCGGGGCGAAAAGTTCAAATGCTGTTGCTATGGCAACGGATGATGTAAAACCAAAATCTTGAAGCATGAAGTCATGTTTTGCAAAGTTCTACAGTTTAAATTGATTTTTGACCAACTTATAATCACCATATACTATGTGCCTGCCTGGTTCTTAGGCTGAACTGCACTTAAATCGACGTGTTTTCAACGTGGGACAAGTCGTCGTCTCAATAACTTCGAGATTGGACGTAGAAATGATGATGTATTTAAAGACGTTGATTCAGATTCTAATTTCAACGTTAGTTCGACGTTTTCAAATTTACATATGATCTGCCTTGTTTGGTTTTAGGTAACAAGAAATTCATTAAACGCTAATTTTTCACTAACATCGTACCAGTCACACCCTTGAACTAAGGTTAGAAACTGTCTGTGGAGACTCTAATAAGACTCTTTTAATCATTAAAGTCTCTAAGTCTTGTGAAAGTTACCTTCAGAAAAATATGAAATTGCGGCGATACATATTTTGCATTTAGCATTAGAAAATATGATTGTAGTATTATTTTCATATTAAAGTACCTTATTTTTCGCGATTAGTTCTTAATTTGGCGAGTTATTATTATTATTATTTTTTTTGCGTGATTTTATAATGAGTAAATGTAATTAATTTTATCGAACATAGACATTTTTATGTGCTTTTAAAATTGATGTACCAATTCATGTCAGCAAAATTCCCGCTTTATATTTTCATTTGCAGTTTCATTAGATAAAATTCCAAAAATTCATATATACAAAGGGACACAACTTAACTAAGACATTTCAACGTCGATACGACGTCGCATGGGACCCTTCATGGTATTGTTTGCTTCATTTCAAGACGTAAGCCGGACTTGAATTTAATATTGTCTCGACGCTTAAGATACGTCGATTAATTTCCAAGTTCGAATTATTTGCCACGTCAGTTGAACGTTGATATACTACGTTGTATGGATCTTGGCATTTTAATAACAAATCGACTTTAAAAAACGGATGTCTATTCAACGTCAGGAAATCGACGTTGTTTTGACGTTGGAAACAGGTTGCCTAGTATACTGTGGAAAGTATATGTAAAGATCTGTTTTGTGTTTTAGTGCCGATCAAAGATGGCTGCCACAGCAGGACATGTTTTAACATATAACTCTATGGGAAGTATATGTAAAGTTCTTCTTTTCTGAAACCCCTTAGACGATAAAACCAGAACTGTGAATGAATGATCAATGCATTTCCCTTTGCAAAATTTATATTTTTACACCAATGTGAAATCTAATATGCTGATCACTGCAGGATATATTTTAACACAGAACTTATTCTCAGAAACCACTTAGGCAGTTTAACAAAATTGTTCATGAGTGATCGCTGGTTGGTCCTTTGCAAAATCTGTTCTGTACCATATAGAGTTACATGAGGCTTCATATGTCATTTTTTTCAGTTTCTGTAAATTGGTCCATTTATAACGAAGTCAGTAAGACAGACCGAGGTCTAGTTATCTATCAAGATGTTTATTTAGGTTTACTTCCATATCTTTATGTGTAGTACAGAATCACTACTGAAGATATCTAAGTGCCAGAAATGAGCAACTATCTGAAAACTGCAACCAAAACTCGAGACTGTTGTCGTACTGTTGCAGATACTAACTGGGGCAGAGATAAAAGTAAGACAAGTAATACCTGCACGTGACAATAAATGAGGAGATTCACAGGATTAACGGCTGTTGTCGTAATATTGCAGATAGTGCTCTTAGCATTTAACTGAACAATTTCTTAAAGCAATTGTAAAGCTGCTGGACAAATTAAAACCTTGCCCACAGAAACAGTGAAATCAGGTGTTTTGGAAGAAAAAGTTTCTTGTTTGTGGAGTGCGAATTATAAAACCACTGCTGTCAGCTTCAAGAAACAAAAAAAAATGGTTTTGATCAATGACACTGGAACATACCTGCAACCAGTGGAGACATAGGATTTTCGTTATTTAAATAAATTTACGAAGTAAATACTGTCACTTTCATTGTCGAATGTCAACAGCAAAGCTCATTCTATTAAAGCAACATTATGAAGTAATTATTGCAATCCCCGCTGTTGTTGCAGAACTGATTATTTGGAATCCTTGTAGATGCTTTTTAGTCCCCAACGGTTTCCATAGAGGGACTATAGGATTGCTGTCCGTCCGCCTGTCTGTCTGTCAGTCTGCCTCTGTAAGACGTTGCCAAATGTATTTCAAAGATGGTTTCAGATATACCTCTCATATTTTGGAGTTAGATAGTGCACAATAAGAGCATGATGCACGTTAAATATTGTTTTGAAGAAAATCAAAGATAACTGAATGACGGCCATTTTTTATGGTGTTTTAGGAATGTTTTTTGATGTTACCACCTGAAGCTCATACATGGTTTCATTATTGTCATATTTTGCAGTTTGCTAGTGGACAATGAGAGCATGATGTATGCAATTTTTTTTTCAAAGATGGCTGAATGGCAGTCATTTTTATGGTATTTAGGGACTTTATTATGTTACCACCTGAAGCTCATAGATGGTTTCAGATAATACTGTCATATTTTGCAGTTAAGAAGTGGACATGAAAATTTAAAGCTGGCTGAATGGCGGCCATTTTTATGATATTTTAACAACGTTTTTGCACGTTACCACCTGAAGCTCATAGATGGTTTGAGATATTACTGTTATATTTTGCAGTTAAGTAGTAGACAATAAGGACATAATGCATGTCAAATATTTTTATCAAAAACTTAAAGAAGGCCGAACGGCAGCCATTTTTATGATATTTTCACGACAATTTTTGACGTCATCACACAACAGCTCAAAGATGGCTTCAGATATTATTTTCGTAATTTGTAGTTAGGTAGTTAGGTAGTGAGCAATAAGAGCATGATGCACGTCAAATATTTTTGTTAAAAAATCAAAGATGGCCAAACGGTAGCCATTTTTATGATATTTTAACGACATATTTTTTATGTTACCGCCTAAATCTCAAAGATGGTTTCAGATTTATCTCATATTTTGTAGTTAGATAGTGGACAATGACAGCATGATGCACATCAAATACTTTTATCCGGAAAATCAAAGGTGACCGAACAGCAGCCATTTTCATGTTTTGACATTACCACCTTAACATTCCTGTGGATATGGTAGGGGAACTGCACGGCGACAATGACTACTTTGATATTTTAATGACATCTTATGCACACACTTCTGTCCTTTCAAAACATTGTCAGAACCGCAGGGGACATGTTTTTGCTTTGCAAAATTTAATCCCCTTTTTTAACTTATTGTGCGACATTCCAAGTAATTCTATGCACAGCTGACGGTTATTCCTCCACTGCGAAAATATACAACTGTGACTATCGTTGGAGGTAGACATTGTAAATGTTAATGTGATTGTTGTCCGGTTGACAGTATTTTGTAAGGGTTTTTTAAAATTGTATTGTTCTGTTTTATTACAAAATAAGCATTTAAAATGGGTTTTCATCGCATATCTGAAATCCATATAAAGCAACCTTGAAATCTGTATATTAATGAGAAATGACAGGTAATGACGGTTGGAACACTTTTTTGTAATTATTGCTGTATTGCTGCAGCTGTTTCTTTTCTTTTATTCTTTGGTGCAAAAAACATATTATCACAAAACTGGATATAAAATGAATTATTAGGATAAAAAATCTAGTACAACTTGTAAAATTAGCCTATATGTTAAAGAAATAAACTGATTGATATTACTTTATAATTCTCAGCTTAAAAAAGATCAAAGTATTTGAAGCTGCAAGTAAACCGCAACTGTAGCAAAAAATGCATGATGTTTGAATTATTTTGTCATGATAATATCTGAAACTGCAGTCGTCAGCGATAAATAATTGATTGATCTTCAGTTGTCAAACGAAAGTTGCAATTACGTAGTGACATTATGTAATATAACACTGTCCAGTAGTGGTTATGGGGAACCACCACACTAAGCCATGACAATAAAATTGTTTGTTTGATGTTAGCGCATGCATACGTTTTGAAGCTTTTAATGGAAAAC
>JAOXYI010714041.1:0-39063 GCA_028566495.1 Lithophaga antillarum
ATTTATTGTGATTCAATTATATGATTACATCTAGTACTGTTATTCTATATTCTGCCTTAAAAAGAAATCACGCTACAGTAACATCTTTGTTTCCTTCTACATCCCTTTCAAAAATAGGGTCGGTAGGTTATCATTTTAATTTTTTTTGTCAGCCGGCTGGACTATGAAAAAGTTAAGGATTACCCCATACATGTATCTGGTCTGATATATATTCACAAACTGAAAATCAAGAAATTTGCATTGTTTGTGAGATGTAATATAACATAATTTTGAGCTCATTTGACATCTTTGCATGTTATATGTAGCTTTTGAATCTGCCACAATTTAGATTTAACGTCAAAGGAAAAAAATAATGTACCTTCTATAATTATGACAATGCAATTAAATTGGACATTTGTTTTCTGTAAAATTATAGAATATTATTTTAAAATATAGTTTCTATCTTTCTCAATATTCATGAATAATTTAATACGTGTATTGGATGTAATGTGTCTTCTGATTTTTTGAAAGTATTTAGTCTATCAGGCCATAAACTAAATTCTGATTTGTCACTGTGATGTCACCAATGGTTTTTCCTGATTTTCTTGTGAAATTGGGACGTTTGAATTAAATTGTAAGGAATGACTGTTATATTTTTTCGGTCTATTTGAAATAGCCTCAATCCCGTGGTGCACGCTTCAAAATAACCGGCTACGTGGGTTTATTTAGTGTGCACCATGTGATTGAGGTTATTTCTTCATATACCGAAAAAATATTACAGCCATTCCTTACATAGAAAATCAAGATTAGTTGTAACAAAGTTAATGTTATGACTTTTATCAAATCTCAAGGCCTTCAATCTTTAATGACCTATTCCATTGTTCCCATTTTCAACTTAGCTCAGTTGTTCATGATATCATATTATTCAGAAACTCATGTTTTATTTTGTCTCAATCTGAAATTTTCTTTTTCCAGCATTACCAGACAAGTACAGAATACGTTTCCATGATTTGGGTGAGGAAGTTGTCCCTTATGATGGCATTCCATTTGTTATTGTTGGGAGATATGAAAGAATGTGTATGTTTGGCAAAGACAAGCATGGGAAAGAAAAACGGAAGGCACAACAAGAACATGAAGAATCCTTAGCGGTATATATAAAATTGTAATGAAAATTTTGCATTTTTTTTTCAGTTGTGTCATTGGTGAGCAGAAACTTCATTAGAAGATATCTCTGCTTTTATAATTGCTGCAAAATTTTGGCTTTATTTGAAGAAAGAAATAAAATTCAACAGCTGATTGGAGTTTCGGCTTTGCACCTTAATCTCCTTTGCACCGTTTAAGTTTTAGAAGCAATGAAATGTTTTTGAATTGTTAATTTTTGATATGTTTGTATCTGAGCGTCTGTTATTTGTTGGTTTTACCACTCTGTGCAGAATTTGTTTTTTATCTTATTAGCAAGATCATCCAAATCTAAGGAAGTCTAAAAAGATGCTTCAAACTACCAAAAAGAAGGACTGTCCTGCAAAGATGATTTTTAAAGAAGTCATTTGTTTTCCAGATTTTAAGGTATTTTAATACTAATTAAGGAGAATTGGTAAGAATGAAAAGAACTTGATAGTTCTATTAATTTCTTATATATAAAAAGAGAAGATATGGAATAAATGTCAAGGCGACCATATCCCATCTACTAAACGGCATTACTTTCAGAAACTAGAGGTCTTCACAAGGCCTTCAACAAGGATGGAATCCCACTCCCTGTGACGAGCTCTAGATTGCCCAAAACAATAAAACGTGTATACGTAAAATAAGAGAAATCCTGCCTAAATGCAAAAACAATAATTACAAAAAACAATGAAAAAGTACTGTATGTTATATCCATTAATTTTTTTTCTTATGTATTCAATAGCCCATTGTAAAGATTTCTTTGAAAAGCAGAAAGCAAATATATCATTATCAATTATGTCAATTAACATAGAATAACACAATATCTGTATCACAACTGCTCTTCAATGTGTATAGAACTTACCAACAGATGAAAAATGTTCCCAAAAAATGCACTTTTTATTTTGAAATCATTTTTATATATTTCATACTTTTCGTTATACATCAAAGCAATATAGTCATAAAATTGGTGTGTAGTGTTCTTTGTCCTTCATTATGAGGTCTTTGATAATAACAGTGAACATTTCATTTTTTGTAGCATTTGCGTCAAACTTTTTTAGACAATTTTGATGTTGCTTTGCGTAAAAAAACTCATTTGATATCCAGTGGATGATTATGGACCACTGCAACTGCTTTCATGTAATAACTAGACCTGTATATTCTTTTCTCGTCTAACAAGTACATATTTAAACATTAAGAGTAAGGCTTGGAAAATGTTGCCATAAGGATAACAGAGATACCATAGACTTTACAACATTAGGAAGTCAGAAAAAAAAACTGTATGAAAAAAGTATATGTTATTTAAATATTTAATATGTTAATTTGTGAATCTATACATTGTACATTATACAGTTATAGCCTTTTCATGAGGTCAGTATGGAAATTTATTGACCAAAAAAATATTTATTGATCAAGGATGTAATGACAGTAAAAAATGTTATATACTGGTATACCACGGTATCGCCGGTCTTAACTTTCCAAGATGGCGTCGAAATTACGTTTGAATAACGTTGGATACGGCGATACAGTTGAACCGGCAATACAGGGAGAACAGAGTATAATTAACAGAAAAGGAAAACAAAATTTAATATGTCCCATCTACCAAATAATGAGGATAGAAAAAAATACAAGAACAGATAAAAACTCTATGAATATAATCGATAATGATTGAATTTCTTGTCAGATTAAATGGAAATGCTCTGATTATACTTTATTTGACTGCGAGACAGTATAGCGACTTCACAATTAATATATATTATAGAATAAATTGCAGTTTTTTGGGACAGTGGTGGGATAGTAAAATTATAAAACAAACTATAAAAATCTGTCGGATTTGAAGTCTATTTAAAGTAAGTAATGAACAATGCATGTTTTTTATGGATGAACACATGACCATGTAGCTTGGGACGGGCATATAAAGTATGTGGTGGGGTTAAACATGTGTGTGAAAACTCAACCCTCCCTCTAACATGTAGTTACAAATCACATCTTATAAATAATGTCTGATTGTCATATATCAATAGTTTGATTTACCTGATAGGTAAGAGCAGATACTGAAAACTGAACAGAACAATGAGTGAAAACATAAGAGATCAACTAGAAAGTGGAAGTCCTGTGAGAAAAGAACACAGAGTATACATAAGATTACCGGAAGATGCAGCACATCAAAATATCCATCAGCTTGGAGAGGTACTATTTTGTACAAATTACCCAACCATTTATAAACTATATAACATCGTAATGTACAGTATTTGATTGCAGATTAAAAAAAATTGTTAAATAGTTTGCTATCAACATTTATTATCTTATTTTTCTCTTTTGAAATTATATGTTATCATTAGTTTGTGGATTTGTATTCTTATCTTACTCTCCTGAGAATTGCATTATTAGCTGAGTTTGTTGATATGACAGACTATTGTTGATTTGATTATTCTTTGATGTCGTAAGGTAGAAAATGTCACTAATGTTTCATGGCAAACCAACAATAAACAGATTATTATTGGTCTACAGTTGAGACATTCATGGTGTTCAAGCCATTGCAGTTCGAGCCATCGAAGTTCCACTGTAATTCAATTTCTCATTGATCTTGGCATAAACACCTGGATGGATAATTTTGGTCCCGTAAAAAATACCAACGGTAATCAAAATTAAGAAAAACAATTCCTATAATTAAAACAATTATTCTTGGCTTGTTGCTTGATGCAATCTTTAAAGCTTGGAAATCTGAATAGAAAATGGAAATATTATTATTTCAGTTAACAGGATTTTTGAATCCTATGAAGAAACCTGTGAGTGACAAAATAGCAGAATTAGTGGGGCAAGGCGTTAGTAGCATCGCTGAAATGAGGCGTCATCTCAGAGTTTATGTCAACGACACATTGTTTAGAGACCAGTCTCCGCCTTCTGTAACAGATTTGGCATACTACCCTGCAGATAGTGTCATACGCAAGCACATATATATGGAAAAGCTAAAACTAAGGTAAGTTATCTCAGTCTTGTAAAAGGTTGGTATCAATAATCTTTGTAAAATGCAAGCATACCTTCTTTGCTTCTATACTGCATTCATTTGAGGAAAATGTATGGCATCTAAGCTGCCTCTACCAAATTTTTTGTTTTAACCATAATGTTTGAAATGATTTGGAACATTGATAAGCAGACGTCCACATTTTTCATTGTAATGTTCTCCTGAAACAACTAGACCAGATTGATTCTTGAAAAGATGGTAATTACAGTCAGAAGAAAATTATAAACCATAGTCTAAATATAGACTTAAACTTCTGCTAAAATTTTATTTACTGCTCAGCTTACATCAAGTGTTAAGTTTAAGACATGTTAAAATCATGTGGTCTTATGAAGAAATTAAAAAAAAAAAAATTACCAAACCATTTCTCAAAGGAGAAGTGGATCAACATTTAAATAAATTCACCTAATGTTTATATTTTGAAGTATTTTTGTATATTTTTTTATATACTGTATTAGAAATGTTATTTTATTAGGTACTCAAAAATAGACCAGGTTAATTTATTACAACTGGTATCCCAATGGCAGAAGCAAAACCCTGATGACAGATTTGATTTCATGCCAGCTTCTGACATCCCAACAGATGACACCTTACAGGAAGCTAGGGTAGAATTCTTAAAACAGGATGATGATGATGAAGTTTGTCCACAAATACAAGGAACTGTGGAAAAAACATCATTTTTCTTTTGCCATCAGTCAAAATTCCAAAGACATCTCTTGCGCAGGTAATTTGTATCAATAATAATTACATTACATCAATGTTTCATTGCAATGACTTAACATTAGTGGTCTAATCAGTGATCCCATGATATTTCACGTGATGTTTTATTCAAGAATAAGACTCAAACTCTCAATTTGCATGTGCTACCTTTTGACTTCAGCTGTATGTGAACAATAACTGGTGTAGTTAATATCAAAAACAGCAAATCATTTTATCTGTGTTGAATACCATAATAAAAATGCAATGAAAGCAAAGTTTATGATAGTGAAATGTGTTTATTAGAATTAAATGCTTATGTAAAAGTATTGCCCAAGGTACATGCTTGTTGAATCGCTAGCATACTATATTCAAAATGTGCTTTGGGCAGCACTTTTTGCATGCTGGTAATTACAAAGAAATATATTCAATTCTTAAATAAATGTATAGATAGAGGCAAGTTGAGTACTGGGCAACAACATGATAGGAATAGAAATAACTACTTTGGAAGGAATTTCAATAAATTTACTTGAAAATGAATAAAATACATTAAACATGCTAGAAACTACTTAAACCTTAGCCTGGACAATAGGAAAAACCACAATTGTCTTCTTCATTTTGCCAATTTAATCCAGGAAAAAGGAATATATTTTTTTTATGTGTAGATAACTGCTTTTGAATTCTGCAAGAGTTGGAAAAAATCAAAAGTCAAACAGATTACATCATGTATCTACAAATGTAACTGAATGCGAACTTGCGTCATTTTCTCTTTGGCACTAAAAAGTCTTAGTTTTTACTATTCTTTGATAACAGAGTTACATAATGTAAACACTTTAATTTTGAAGTGGTCCACTTTTAGTGTTTTTCGTGCTCCATATGCTTTTGAAGGTATAAATATCTGAAGAAATCTGATCTTTCTATAAATTTTAACATTTGCCAGTACCTTTTTTCAGGTTTTTTGACAGACTTCTTTATTTCAATAACTGCTTTAAAGACAAATGTTCTTTTTCCCATAGGTACGGAAACAATCTTTGTCTGCTAGATGCTACTTACCGGACAACTAAGTATGCATTACCTTTGTTTTTTCTGGCAGTAAAAACAAATGTGGGATTTAGTGTCGTGGGAGAATTCATTGTTGAAAATGAGACTAAAGAGGCTATAAAACAAGGTTTGGGCAAGATACGTGCATGGATGCTGGAAGATGATGATTGGGAATGGAAGCCACAGTATTTTATGACAGATTACTGTGAAAGAGAGATATATGCCATTGAAGAAACATTTCCTGGTAACTCCTGCTAATAGTAGTCCTTAACCTTGGTATTATAAGCATGGCACAACAAATACCATGGTGAACTGAGTTTTTTGCAAGAAAATTTAAGTCTTTCATTTCTGTAAATAATTAATTATCTCACGAATGATTCCAGTCAGAAATCACAATTTTTAACAATATTTGAGGAAGATTTATATTATTTTTGTTAATCACTCTGAATCACTGCAGTATCTGACAACTTCATTTCTTATTTTTCTTTGAATAAAAAGTTTACTGGTTAGTTCCTTCTTTCAACTCTCATTTCCATTTGTCATTCTAAATCTGAAATGAAATCTAGAATCCTTCATTGAAAGTTTCATTGAATATGGCTAATCATTAGTGGTTAAATGCTGATCATGCCAATCTAGTCTGTATAATTATTAAAGTACTGAACTGTTAGATAACATTTTCTTCTTACAGTATATTTCCTAATGACTTGAGCCTGATTGAGCATCAACTCATGAATGAATTTACTAAACTGATAGATGAACTGGTATTGAATCTGTAGATTTAACTCCTGTTGATTAGCTAACAACAGGAACTTGTTTCTTTAGAAAAATCTATCACAACTGATGGAAACTGCTAAACAATGGGACAATTAACAATGGTGACAATTAGATAACAATAGGAACTTGTTTCTGTAGAGAAGTCTATCACTACTGATGAAAACTACCCTGTAAACCTGTTAGAATTAAATCTCCTACAGATTCAATACCAGTTCATCTATCAGTTTAATAAATTCATTCATGAGTAAATCATGCTTACGTCAATAGGAAATCCCCGTAAAATCATTTCAGATTGTGGTGTCTTCTTGTGTGATTTTCACCGAGAACAGAGCTGGACAAGGTGGGTCAGCAAGCTAGACAACAAAGTTCCATCTTCCTCAAAGGAGAATGTTTTGGCAATGCTGAGGAGATGTGCACATTCTCTAAGCCAAGAAGAATTTGAGCAGTCAGTGGTAAAATTGAAAAATTCAAACCATTGGACGTGTAATACCAGACTGCAGAATTGGTTCAGTAAAACTTGGTTGACTGAAAAGGAGGTGAATATTATTGAAATTCTCATCACTCAAATTTTGACTGCAAATTATAACATAATAAGGAAATGTCACGAGACTTTTTTGAACAAATTATCAGAATTATCAGCCAAGGGTGGAGGGGGTACTAAACAATTCAAGAAATATTAAACTAACAAAAACAATTGTAGTCATCAATTGTAGTGCAACAAATTCTGATTGGTTTCCTTAGAAATGAATTGTTTGCAACAATATCAGTGACTTCCTCTTCCTGTCAAACAAAATATACTATTTATTCCTAAATAGGACATATTTTAAATCAAATTAACTTCTTTTCAATACCATTGGAAATTAAAGCTAAAAATATACCCTGTGTATGTTGAAAAGGAAAAGTCCAATAATTTTTGGGGTGTATGAACCATGATTGCAATTATAAATCTTACTCTTATATTTTTATATTTACTTATTTACTTTTTCACAGCGATGGGCATGGGCATTTCGTACAGGAAAAGGATTAATGGTGAACACCAACAATGGCCTTGAGAGGCAGAACAAGGTGTTTAAATACACATATTTGGAACAGAAGAAAAGCATGAGTGCTTCTGGGATGATTTCCGTTCTGATACAAGATTACCTTCCAGCAATGACACTCAAGTAATTGTTCATTTATAAATACATAATATGTTAAAAGAAATAGTCATAAATGTAATGTTATCAATTTCATAGTGTATTGCAGTCTTTAAACTGGTCATTTTTTGATCATTTCCTCTAATTAAATTTAAATTTTTCTATTTGATATGTTTTTTAAATGGTAACAAGTCTTTTTACAGTTTTTGTAACCTGTCATATAAAAGGAAATTCTTTTGATACGTTTCAGTAACAAAATTTTTCTTTGGTATAATATTCCCTTTTTTTTTCTTTCCAACGTACTATTCTGACATATGTGGATGGAGTTGGAAAGTATATTTTTGTATTCTTTTTTTTTTCCAATAATTTGATGATGCATATAATATATGTGACCTGTAGAAGCTGAATAATTTGTTCTTGGGCATTTTTTAGCTAAATGTCTCATTAACAGTCACACTTTATCTCATATTATTAAATAAAATGATTAAAACAGCCTTAATATGTTTAAATCAGCATTTACATACAGTATACATGTCCTGTTAAATATCTATATGGCTTTTCTGCCCCAGGCCAATACGGCTTTAATCCATATTGGCCCATGGGTAAAAAAAGCAATGTAACTTTTAGTTTATAATTTTCCTTTCAGCATTTGTTTTCGCATATGACAATTTTTTGGTATGTCAACAAATGTTGTCTGTGAGGTTTATGTTTTAAATTTTCCAATAAAGACACCACAAAAGTAGCTCGTAAACAAATTTAATCCAACAACAACATGAACAAACGGATATCTAGTTACCTGAAGCTGTCTATGGAAAAGAGCATGTGACCATGGGGAATGAGAGAGGGATGACATTGACAACAACATGGGAAAGTGAACTGCTTTATGGAATATTATAAAGCTAATTTGGTACTTATAAATTAAAAAAATTAAGTGCCATTTTAGTATTTTATCTAGCAGTTTCACAGATAAACACCAACTTACTTCCATCAGACATGCACATGCACTTAACAGGGAACTTGAACATGTATTTTTGTATTTGAAGATATTTTATTTAACTACATCCAAATGTCCCTGTTTTGATTATAAAAAGTTCATCGGAAGGGCTTTATAATTTAAATAGTCAAATTATTTAATAAAAGTTTTTATGAACTGGCTGTTTCTGTATTGGCCCCGTATAGATTCTTGATGAGCCTTATTGGCCCGCGGCCATACAGATCTATGGCGAATACAGCTGACCTCAAATCTATACCCAAAGGCTCTACACAGAAACAACCTGTAAATAACACTATATTTAACAATCATATCTTAATAAATATTTTTAAATGATACAAGTTGAGAATAATCACATTATGTGCAAAGATAAAATTATGTGATAATCTTGATTTTGCATTCATAGATTTCATCTATTTCTGTAAGTAAATATTTACCTGTGGTTTAGGTAGCTTAATATATTTTTGTATTTTTTTGTACTCACACACATATATGTATATATACAACACCTTTTTTATTTGGTTGAGGCTATTCCTATTTTCTTTATGCCTTCAATTTTTAATTTCTTTTTCTTTCAGGCGTACAGTTTTACCATAATATATATTATATACTTATAGGCCATTCATTTGCTGTTATGTCTTTGCTCTCTTCATTTCTTTAAAATTAACTGACTTTTTCTTTATTCTTTCTATGAAAAGGTTTATATGTCTTTAGATTTCACTATGCAAAAGTAAAAAGTGCTTTTCTTAAAACAGTTTAATTATTTTTATTTAGTATGATAATTTTTGAATAGGTAATTTCCTTGGAAAAAGAATTATTATGAAACTGTCAGAATCTACACATGTTCATAATTTGTTATTGTTCTTAATTTATTTTAATTTATAACCTTCCTTAATCATTAATAATACATAAGAATAACTTGACTCTTCCAATCATCGAAAAATAGTTGTTTGATTATTATTTGCAGGACACAATTATAAAACTCCATGTACTTATGTACACTTATTTCATCACCATTATTAGAGTGACATTATTTGCATTATACGTCTGAAATTTTAGGCACCACATCTTTCATTTTATTTGAATTCTATTCCCACAGGTACATGAAGGATAATGCAGTAGGTTTAAAGGGAATAGGGAGAAAATACCATTCAGATGTGCCTGAATTTCTCCATCATAGACCACCAGAATTTATCAACCACTGCATGGAAAAAGTTGCACTTGGTTTGCTGATTGACAAAGAAGATATTGGGAAACTCTCACCAAATGAATACACTGTATGTATTTCAATATTAGTTGATGTTACATGCATCAGATCAACACAAATATTCTTTTATCTTGCAATTATGGTTTTAATAACACAGGTGTACAAATAGTGTAGAAACACTAATCTTCATGGGGTTAAAATTCACGGTTTCTCTTCAAAAAGTGATTTCAAGGGATTCAATTTCATGGCTTTTATGTTGAGATAGAATACCTAAATGACAAATGAATGTTTGTTGGGGTTTTAATTTCTTGGACAATTCTTATCCACGAAATACAATCATCCTCCGACCATTTCTGCTTTATACAAAAAATATAGTCTTACTGTGTTTTCCATGTTTTAACTTAAAATATGTCATCTCATGAACTAGCGATAAAAAGAATAAAAAGAAAGACTTTTTGTTTCTGAAACTGACATTATCACAAGAAAATATCAGGCTAGCCTACTTTTCGTTTCTGATACTGACTTTATCACAGGAAAATATCAGGCTTGCACTGTGGGCTTGCCTAATATTTTCCTGTGATAATTCATTAAGGTCTCACATCCTGAATTCGACGGTGCATAGTTTACTATGATGTTACGCCGGCATCAGAATTGTGACGTTTGGCGAACAACCAGTCTAATGTATCGGTTGAAACGTTGTTGTCGCAGTGAAATATGGCGGGAAATTTATACAGAGGAACAAGAATTTTTCTCATTTCCCATTAATTAATTTAAGTTAATTATTCAACAATAAAAGTAAGCAGAAAATGAATGACTGTTTCAACTAATGAATTAAAGTGCTTTAAAACAGTACATTTTTGTAGTGCCAACGCCAACGATAATAAAACAAAAAGTAGACATGAAAAATGTAGTGCTAATTTGCCGATTCTGTCATTTGGGCTAAAAGTCAGTTAAAAATATCTGCTAACTCAACGGTGACAGATAGTTTCGCAGTGTGAAATATGGAGAAAAATACCATATCTTTACCATGTGAAGTTTTAAGAAAAATTAAATTCAACAATATTTTGCGATCCACAATTTTGCACTATTTTCGCACATATATTTGTGCGAAAAATGTGCAAAAATTTGTAAGCTTCTGGTTATACAAAAGATATAAATGTATCAATGCTTAAAAACAAGTTATATTCATATGCTTAGGATATCGCTTGAAAAATTTGACCACAGGTTATAGCATTATTGCAGTGTTCCGTAGTCACCTAGCACCTGTAATGCCACCTGCCCACCCTCGAAAAAGCAGACAAAAATGGTCAGTTTCAACAGCCTCTAGCAAGAAAACAGTCCAGTTATGCATATTTTCTTGTATATTTTTGGATTCAGCATGAAATTTTGAATAATAAATAAAAAAATGAGCAAAATTAAATTCAAGGAATTATTGGGATGTGAGACTGTAAGTTAGTACTAGCAACAAAAAGTCCTTTATTCTATTTATTCAACAAATGTAAAGCTTTGTCATTCATTTCAGCCTATCCTAATATTACATTTACAGGTAAAGAGTCAGTCTACAGAAAACAGTCAAATGTATCATATATTTTTACGTACTGATAAAGACATGCCATCCTGTGACTGTCATGACTTTCAGTGGACCTTACTGCCATGTAAACATATGTTTGCACTTATATACAATGTAGAGGATGTCACATGGGAGGCTTTTCCAGAGAAATACAGAATGTCTCCATATTTTACCATGGACAGCTGTATTTCTTTGTTTACTACCACAAACAAAAGTATTAATGATGATGATGATGATGACGAAGAAGAAGAAGATGATACAGTTAACTCTGATAACCAACTATCAGAAGTAGAATTGTCAGATTTAACACCAAAGAAGCAAACATTGTCAGGCTTGAAAGCAGAGGCAGTACGGTGTCGTGAAAAACTGTCCTTTTTACAGAATGCTACATACCTATGTCAAAATAGGGAAGCTCTGTCACATTTAGCAGATCTTCTTGATGACACAAGATCTTACATCGACATGCATCTGTATCCAGAAGATGGATTGGTTCGGGAAGTGAATCATAACAAGAGAACCACTAAGAGGAAAATTGATAATGATTCTAATACAACACAAGGAACAGCAAAAAAACCTAGGACTAGACTAAAATTGCGTGAAAGAAAGCCCAATTTACACAGAGTTGGCCTTTCAGCTGAGAGGAAACGTCAACCAATAAAGGTGGTACCAAAGCCTCCAGCAGAAGACAGTGTCATCATTGAGGGTCATGCTGCAGTACCTTCTGATTCGACACATGTGCTTACAGGTAATTATACATGACATTACTTTTAGTTTAGTTTATGCATAAATATATTTTATTTGAATTCATACTTACAAAATGGTTAAGACAAAGTAAGTCTTACTTATGAAATATTTTCTGGTTTACAGCATTATGCAATAACATATGAAGCATGCAATACCAATAACATGTATATATAAAAGGAATTACAAATTTTACTTTATTTATGAGGGATATGAAAGAAAGAAAAACTTCTGATCTTTTTCCTCCCCTTGTATCACTTTTTTTAAATATTTTCTGTACGCATCAGAGCAGATTGCTATTTTCTTGGTTTATATGAATGTTAAGGTGTACAAATTAGATCATTGTGATTCTATTCTTCAAATTTTGAAAAATGGGAATAAGTGAATCGAAAATGAAAATTGACAGAACTTACAAAAAGAAATATGATTTGATACTTGGAATCAGAAATGCTACATTACTTTTAAAAAAGAATTAAATTTTCTGAAAAACATGTATGTGTGTGAAAATTCTTCCTATTTCCAAAGTATCATAATAATGCTTTATAAGACATTTTTTTTCATGAAATCCTTTACACAGTTTCAATGATACTGTCAGAAATTCTACATATATGACAAAACTACAATTTATGTTTCTCGATTGTTATCTGTCAACATATCAGAAATTAGAATAGCACATTGTACTAATTGATTGACTTTATTGTGTATAAAAAATTTGAATTTTTATAAACAGGGGATGAACTACATGATATGACACATACAGATGCAAATATCATGAATACTTCATCACAGGAACAAACTGAAGCAACAGTGCCCCTGGAAAAAGAACAGCTAGATATGGATGAAGAGCAAGGAACTTCAACACATAAATGTACTTAATATATTGATAATTTAAAGTGAAAAAAGCCAGAGCTGCACGCATCATTTCTTTGACACCAACAATATTGTTAAATAAAGAACTAGAACTGTGTCAAATTACAAAAATGCAATGATAATTTTGCATAATAGTTTTTACCTGCATCACCAGGTTTAGCAATCCAAAACATGCTGTACACTTAAAAACCCCTTAGTCAATTCGAATTTAATATGCATGCTTAGACTATCAGTTTGACTCTTGCTGTGTCGCCTGCACACGAAGTGTGGGGCAACATATAGGGATCACTTTAGTCGTCTTGCGTCGTTGTCGTCGTCCACGTCGTCTGCCTCACACTTTTTCGTAACAAATTTCTCTGCAGTTGTTAAAGGGAATAATTAGATATTTGGTAAATGGCTTTGACATTATTACTTTTATTGTGTCTCCCCTTTTCAGGGTTCTCAGATATCAACTTCCTGTTTGCCGACGTTGAATTTTTCAAATAACAGTGTTCATATACAAAAATTTTCCGGCATTTGTGTAAGGAGGAGAGTAAATATTTGGTAAATGGCTTAGATGTGATGATTTGTACTGTGTGTCCCTTTTTCAGGGTTATCAGATCAGCTTCATGTTTGCTGAGACTTTTAATTTTTCCCATCACAGTATTCATATACAAAATTGTTAAGTCCAATGAATATGGGTAAAATGTGAGATGAAATACACAGGCGACACACATCTTCCGAGGAAGACTCACATCTAAGTTTTACTTTCCATTTGTTGCTTTTCACTTAAGGTGCATATTTATTGTGTCATTATCAGGCTGTTTATATACATGAGTAATAACAGTTGAAATTTTTCTTTATCCATATCTGATACTTCTCTTAAGATGCTGTTTGCATAAGGATCAGTTCCAATTTTTTCTCCAGGTGCACGAAAAAATGTATCATTTAGAGATCCCCTAGAAGACGTCAGACTCTTAAAAACAGGTTAGTATTAAAATACATTTCATCATTAAATGATTCTCAAGAGCTTGGTTTTTTTCTTGCTTCATCTATCATTTTCCAGTTCAAATTGACTCATGGAAGATTGCTATATCTTGGTCCAACATAATTACATGTAGTTATTATATTTTAATGGCATAAAAAGATGTACATTCAGTATGATATTAGGTTGTATCTTGTTTTTCATATTCATACCTTATTATTTATCATACTTAAGTGTATTGTGAATGCAGAGACAGCTATAAAAGATCCTGCATAACTAAAGAAATTTTATGTATATTTTTGTATTTGTGAAGCTTTTTAAAGGTTACTCTACTCTCCTATCTGACTGAAATGTATTATGGGGGAAATTTGTTTTTTTTTTCAAATACATGGAATGTAGAAAAAAAGATTTTTTTTCAGCTTCTATGCATGACAGTTATACATCTGAAGGTTTGCTTACTTCAGGAGTTGCATCTATGGGTAAGTCAACATAATACATGTATGAAGGTTGTAAAAAGCAAAACTTGAACAATTTATAATTTTTACTTAACTACTACTACAAAAAAAAAACAAAACAAACCAAAAACAAAAGTAAGGTGAAAAAACATTGTTTTTCTACCAATGATTACATTTTCTCATTTCTTTACTGTTCAATTTACCCTGGCTTTCTTTTAACATATTTATGTTTTGGATAGGATTTGTACTTAGTTTTTCATATGCTTATTTGGCACACATTATTGATATTTTTTAAGGTTTGATATTGAGAAACATTACATCAGTTAGCATTAAAAAATGGAGTGAAAATCATTGTTATGTAAATCGGATATAGTCCTTTCTTATCTTGTAATCTGCAGACTACGTCCTTAGATTACAATAAGAAAGGGCTATATCCAGTGCTTGCAGCTATCAAATACAAAATTGTTAATGCAATTCTAATAAAATTGGATAAAATAACATCTAATTTCAACATTTTCAAAATACGGCACTGATGTCTACCCTCATTCAATTTCACTGATGGCATCAATCTTGGAATTGGTGTAATGAAAAGTTGCATCACACAATCAAAACCAACATTACAAACAAAGTTGCATTCGAAACTTTATTATTTTTATATTAATTTAACTTTGTTTTATTTCTTTTCATAAGCATGAAATATATTTGTTATTTCAGAAAATGAAGATTTGAGTTTAAGTGTTTCTGGGTTTACAATTAATCGTCAGAGTTTTGATGACATAGATCAAGAACTGCCTGATGAGGTATATATATATACTACAGATATTACCAGGGATACTGAATACTAACCTGTAGTACTATAGTACAAATGACATACAGACATGACCAGCGATACAGTAGACTGATCTGGGGATACAGTAGACTGACCTGTAGTACATATAACATACATACATACATGACCAGGGATATAGTAGACTGACCTGGGGATACAGTAGACTGACCTTGGGATACAGTAGACTAACCTGTAGTATATATAACATACAGACATGACCAGGGATACAGTAGACTGACCTGGGGATACAGTAGACTGACCTGTAGTACAAATGACATACAGACATGACCAGGGATACTGTAGACTGACCTGGGGATACAATAGACTGACCTGTATTACAAATAACATACAGAAATGACCAGGGATACAGTAGACTGACCTGGGGATACAGAAGACTGACCTGTAGTACATATAACATACAGACATGACCAGGGATACAGTAGACTGACCTGGGGATAGAGTAGACCGACCTGTAGTACATATAGCATACATGACCAGGGATACTGTAGACAGACCTGGGGATACAGTACACTGACCTTTAGTATATGTGTACATATTAACATACAGACATGATCAGGGATACTGTAGACTGACCTGGGGATGCAGTAGACTGACCTGTAGTACAAATAACATACAGACATGACCAGGGTTACAGTAGACCGAACTGGGGATACAGTAGGCTGACTTGTAGTCCATATAACATACAGAAAAGACCAGGGAAACAGTAGACCGACCTTGGGATACAGTAGACTGACCTGTAGTACATATAAGATACAAAAATGACCAGGGATATTGTAGACTAACCTGGGGGATACAGTAGACGGACCTGTAGTACATATAACATACAGACATGACCAGGGATACAGTAGCCCGACCTGGGGATACAGTAGACTGACCTGTAGTACATATAACATACAGACATGACCAGGGATACAGTAGACTGACCTGGGGATACAGTAGACTGACCTGTAGTACATATAACATACAGACATGACCAGGGATACAGTAGACTGACCTGTAGTACAAATAAAATACAGACATGACCAGGGATACAGTAGACTGACCTGTAGTACATATAACATACAGACATAACCAGAGATTCTGTAGACTGACCTGCAGATACAGTAGACTGACCTGTAGTACAAATAAAATAAAGACATGACCAGGGATACAGTAGACTGACCTGTAGTACATATGACATACAGACATGACCAGGGATACAGTACACTGACCTGTAGTACATATGACATACAGACATAACCAGGGATACTGTAGACTTACCTGTAGTACACATAACAAACAGACATGACCCAGAATACTATAGACTGACCTGTAGTACATATAACATACAGACATGACCAGGAATATATTTGTACTTATGACATACAGACATAACTAGGGATACAGTAGACTGACCTGTAGTACACATAACAAATAGACATGACCAGGGATACTGTAGACTGACCTGGGGATACAGTAGACTGACCTGTTATATACATGCATGGCTACCAACTAGTATAATACAGACTGCCCTGTAATAGGTTTTTTTTATTCCAGATAGATAATTGATCTCTGAAAAGCTTACAGATAAGTTCAATTTACATATTTGTTCTTACTGAATATGTGCAAAATCTAAGATTCAATTTACAATAAATGTTGTTTTCTGTTGAATATTCCAGTTATTTATATATTTCAGATAATGAATGCCTACATTTCTGTTTTGGCCAAGAAAGCAAAGGTTTGTAGATTTTGTTGTAATCATGATTCATGGACATTTGACTCAGGTTAAATATTTTTTTGATGAATTAGTGATATTATATCAAAATTGAAATTCAAATTCTGGTGACATGGTTAAATATTCATCTATTGAATTGCCATATTCTGAAATCAAAAAAGGACATTAATGGAAGAATAGTGTTTCTTTTAAGTATTCCTCTCATAAGATATTTGACAAAGAAAAGATCAAGTAAGATAAGAATACACATGTCAGCTTATATTCTTTTGTAGAATACAAATGTTGCATTTATCACCACTGCAAAAATGACATCAATCTTCAATGACCTTATTGATCCATTGGATCCTTTTCCAAGTCATGGCTATCTAAATGAGGTAACCTATATAAAGTTTGTTCATTTTATCAATTGACATTTTATTTTACATTGAGATAATTCAGTTTTATGTGTCAGAAGATTGAGTGTGTTAAATTATACATTTTAAAAACAATATGCTCATTATTAGTATAAAATATAGGATCAATTGTGTATTTGTTCAACTGATATTTATATGGTTTATATGTTAACATTGAATTTTTGTGTTGCCTGCATTATGCAGTAGCGACATATAGGAATCACTGTCCCTCATCTTGTGTCATTGTCGTCAGGGGTGTTCACAAAACTATTCCTGTCACAGGAACCTCACAGGCCAGCTTCCTTGTATTTTGCACAGAGCATAAGCATGGAGAACTGTACCATGTGACACACTTTCAAATCTGTTGCACTTCAACTTTCTGTTTGCCAGAACTTACAATCGTTCCAAAGAATCGAAGAAAAATTGTCTCTAAATAATCTCTGCCACAATTTTCTCAGAAACTGCACAGGCAAGCTTCCTGATATTTGGAACAGAGTATCATTGCTGAGAACTGTATCGTGTTATACAGTTTTGAATCTGGCACCTTACAATTTTCTATCCTCTTTCCCTCTCATACCACTCAACAGCTTTAAATCAAACTTTCACAGATTTACATAATAGAGCAAGCAGGTGACACATGTCTTTCAGGGAAGACTTGATACTGACTTCAGTTATAAATGTTTTATCTATTTGCCTTTTGATTCATTTAGATTTTCATATAGAAAACAGATACTTAAGTTGTGATAATTTCTGAATGAATTGAATACAAACCTTGATTTGTAAAACTTTACATAAGTTTCGCTTGTATTTGTTTTTCCATTCATTTGTTTATGGTTTTCCGTTTGTTCGTTCATTTGTTTGTACATTTGATTGGTTTGTTTGTTCGTCTGTTTCATTCATTCGTGAATGTAGTTCTTGTTTTTTACGGAAACAAACAAACCAATCAACAAACGATCTGATCGTTTACAGAAACAAACAAACGATTTCATGAACAATTTAAAAGGTTATTGTTTTCAATTGTTAACAAATGAACGCTTTTAATCGTTTACGGAAACTTGTGAACAATACAAACTAACACCCCAAGCGTTTATGGAAACGAACAAACAAATGCATGAATGGACAAATGAAAGAAATGCACAAACGAGCCAAAGGAACGATGGAATGCTCTGATGGTTTGATATTCGTTATTCGTTTGTATAATTGTATCTTCGTTCGTTTGTGTAATTGTATGTTTGTTCGTTTTTCGTTTGTTTTTGCACTTCATTTTCCGTTCATTTGATCATTCGTTTGAATGTTACACATTACGAACCAAGGTCTGTACCTGTTTATAATAAGCTTTCTAATGTTCCAGGTCAATCTGGAAGAATTTGAAATCATAATTGGTGCTCTATGTGAGAATGACAGCCACTGGTGTTTAATGGTAATAGAAATATATTTTCTGATAACATATATTTATATACCTAATTGGGGTGGTAATGTTTGCATACCAATAGGTAGGATTATTTATTATTACATTTTATGCAGTGAATTGCAGTGAAATAAAATCTGACATCTCAACAGTGAAATAAATCCTGTATCTTCACTGTAAAGATTGATGTAACAAAAGCTGTCACTAGCTTCTATGCTATACAAACATCATCATATAATCACATAAACAACGTAGTCCGATAAAAATTGATGTAACAGAAGCTGTCATCAGCGTCTATGCTATACAAACATCAACATATAATCACATAAACAACTTAGTCCAATGCATTTTCTCATCAAATTCTTAAAATTTGGATATGTAATACAAAGTATAGCTAATTTTAAAATTCAAATACCCAAAATCTACAACTCGTGCCTAAAAAATCACTATAATCACTATCTTGTGTTGCATGCGCTAAAGCAGTCTATGAGGAGATGAATTCGAAAATGATGACCACTGAAAATCTCCAATGGATTTAGTATGGTTTCTGTGTTATATTATAGGTGATTTATCCAGCTTCACAACAATTGTTATACATGAACCCTCTGGGTGAGACTAAACCAAAGAAAGAAAAATACCTGCAAAACTGGCTGTAAGTTGCATGTTTAATGACATTTTTATAATGAATTTACAAATAAAACTTTATGGGCCAAAGTGAACACGCTGTCTAACATGACATTTGTATTTTGTACAAAGTTATCTTTTCAGTAGTTTTTGTGACTCCTTCTTGTTAATTATAAGCAACACCAGTCTAATCTTGAAAACCGTATAGCAGCTACCTTAAGATAACAAATGTTTAATGTGGCCATTTTTTAAAAGATAATTTATGGTTGTAATTTTTTTATTAATTATGGTAATATACTCCACTATAAATGTACTCAGATGAAAATATTGATAATTTATATTGAACACAATTGCCTGTGCAAGGGCAATGTAAAAACAATATTTTTGTAATAGTAAGAGCAATTCTATTTCAGGCTTTTTCTAGCTGAGAGATTTAATCGAGGCATCGGACCCAACCCTGCTTTGAATTGGACCCTTGTCACAAAAAAACACAGAAAGCAGTTAGATTCCATTTCATGTGGGGTGTTTACTTTAAAGGTACTATTAACGCACAGTTTTTTCTTTTGAAGTCTTTTCTAAATCATTTAAGTAGCAAAATTGAGTGTGATTGATTTTATTCTTCCTTTTTTGCTGATTAATTTAATATTCAAGATAATTGTCATGGGAAAATACATCAAAAGGACTAAAAACTAGAAAATAGTGCTCTAATTTATTGTTAAAGTATCATCTTAAGTTTAATATCATTTTCTGAAATCTTTTTTTATTTGGTACACAAATTGTTCTTATTCTTATACTTTTTTCTTTAGTTTGCAGAACTTGTACTTTGTGGTAGTGACAACTTTCATTTCGATTCATCTAAAAGGGGCATAAGTGCATATAGGCATGTTATAGGACAGATACTTGTTGAAAACAGTGGTAAGTCGAAACAATACTTTATAATTTATTATATCTAAAAGTGTTGTTTTGTTTCATTTACTTTTAACACATGCATTCACATTTTTTGTAGTCATGTTAAAAAGAGGGGGCAGATTGTCAAAATGAAATTCCAAGTAAGCTTTTTTCATCTCTTTGCATCGGTCTGTCCATCCATCTGGTCTCTATCTTTGTCTGTCAGCCCATCATCTAAATTTTTTTATGCTCCCCGAAATATTTTCGGCGGAGCATAAGTTGCTGCTTTGTCCATCCGTCCGTCTGTCCATCTGTCCATCCGTCCAACCAAAACAAATTGGTTTCCAGATGATAACTTTTGTTCCTGATGTAGGAACCTTATGATATTTATAGTAACTTTTACTTATTACAAAATATAGGTCAAGTACAATTTCAGGTATGAGACTTATACTGTTAAGGAGTTATGCCACCTGAAAGTTTGAAAAAATTTCAAAATACTGGTTTCCAGATGATAACTTTTGCTTCTCTTTGATGATTGTTTTGATTTTTACAGAAGCTATTGCTATTGATAAAATACAAGTCAAGTTTAATTTTCAGATATGAGACTACTATTCAGGAGTTATGCCCCTTGAAAGTTTGAAAAAATGTCAAAATACTGATTTCCGGATGATACCTTCTGTTTCTCTTTAAGGATTGTTTTGATTTACAGAAGCTATTGCTATTGATAAAATACAGGTCCAGTTCAATTTTCAGGCATTAGACTTATACCGTTCAGGAGTTATGCCCTTGAAAGTTTGAAAAAAATGTTAAATACTGGTTTCCAGATGACAACTTTTGTTTCTCTCTTAGGATTGTTTTGATTTTTACAGGACCTATTGCTATTGATAAAAAACAAGTCCAGTTCAATTTCTGGGTATGACACTTGTAGCTTTCAGGAGTTATGCCCCCTGAAAGTTTGAACAAATGTCAAAATACTGCTTTGCAAATGATAACTTTTGTTTCTCTTTTAGGATTGTTTTGATTTTTACAGACACTATTGCTATTCATCAAATACAAGTCAAACTCAATTTTCAGATTAGAGACATTTGCTGTTTAAGAGTTATGCCCCTGAAAGTTTGAACACTTTTTAGAATTCGGGGAGCATCTGTCGGTTCTACCGACTTTTTTGCTGTGTTTACATTCTAATCTTCTCCTCTGAAACCACTATACTAAATGTAATAAGACTTGGTATGCAGCATCTATAAAGTTTGTTCATTTTGTTCTGATTGGCCAAAAAATATGGTCGTCATGGATGATTCTTGTTTTTGATTGGCTGATACATAAAAAATCTTCTCATCTGAAACTACTTGGCAAAATGGAACATAATTTGACAGAAGCATGTCTTTGAGAATCCTAATAGAATTTGTTCATTTCCTCTCTATTGGACAAATAACATGGCTGCCATGGACAATTCTTATTCTGATTGGCTGGCACATGAAAAATTCTTCTCCTCTGAAACTGCTTCAACAAAGGAACAAAATTTGACAGGAAGCATCCATGTTTGGTACTATATGAAATTTTTTTTCATTTCATCCTTATTGGACAAAAAAATGTGGTGGATGATTCTTGTTTTTGATTGGCATATACATAAAATAAAATACTCTGAAATCCCATGGCCAAATAATAATAATGACTATTATGACATTTTTACAGAAAAGTAGATATGTGGCATTTTAAACTTGTAAATGATCTTGTAGTTTCTAGGCTTTACAAGCTTTTTGGAGTGAATAAATGTCTATTTCTAACTCAAATGCCTAGTAGACCTGATATTGTTTTTTGATGTTTATGATTGATAAATAGGATATGAAAAATGAAGTATATTTCTGAAAACAGTGGAATTTTAAATTTCAATCTCCATTATAAAAAAGATTATTAATTAATAATAAGCGACAATTTGAAAATATAAACACTCTTGCAGAACCAGCCCAGGATCAATTGTCCCGTGAACAGGCCCTGGATCAAGTTTCCTGTGAACAGGCCCAGGATCAAGGGTCCTGTGAACAGGCCCAGAATCAAGTGCCCTTTGAAAAGACCCAGGATCAAGTGTCCTGTGAACAGATCCAGGATGAAGTGTCTCGTGAACAGGCCCAGGATCAAATGTGCCCTGAACAGACCCAGGATCAAATTCCCTGTGAACAGTCCCAGGATCAAGTGTCCTGTGAACAGACCCAGGATCAAGTGTCCTGTGAACAGGCCCAGGAACAAGTGTCATATGAACAGGCCCAGGATCAAATGTCCTGTGAACAGGCCCAGAATCAAGTGTCCTGTGAACAGACCCAGGATCAAGTGCCCTGTGTACAAGCCCAGGGACAAATGTCCTGTGAACAGACCCAGGATCAAATGTCCTGTGAACCTGCACTCAAATTAAGACTAAGAAAACCAAGGATTATAAAAAAGGTAAACAATTATCGTTGGTATCTTTGTTAAAAAAAGTAGTTTGTATGGCTTACGATTTTTTTTTGAGATTTATTGGTTTAGAGCTTGTTAACTTTATGTCTGTGTAATATTACAGCCATTTGGGGTATTCATCAAAATTTCACTTAACAGTCTCTGTATTGTGAATTTGCTAAGCAAACAGTTTACAGGAGAAACTTCTTGTGATTGTAACATTGACATGACGCTGAAGGGATCAGGAAAAAGTCCCCAGGACAAAATCCCTCTCATAAAAGAATAGATGACAGTTTTGAAAATCAAAATAATCGAAGTTGTAAAATAGTTGGCTTGGATACATTTTGCGTTGTACTATTTTCTGCAGGTATCCAATAGAGAAACAAAAGAAATAGTAATCCATTGGTTATTTTCTGCTGTGTCTGCTAAGGTTAGTTATGCCTTTCTATAGTCTGTGAAATGAAATGAGATATAAGAATACAGCTTGATTCAAATTGCAGAGAATTTAATTACAAGGACAAATGATACAGGACATCCAATACATTTTCAGTTTATTCTTGTTATGCTGTCACAGGTTAGAGTGTAGTAATGGTAGACTAATTTAGATCCTTACTTAATTGAATGAATGATTCAACAAATTGTTTTCACGATTTTGAGACATTTAAAGAATGTCATCAATTTTGGAACAGGTTATACAACAAAACCTGGTTTGCAGCATTGTACGGTTAATAAATCGCTTTGTTCTCAAAACTGAAACAAGTACATGTAAAGTTACCAAAAAGAAAAATTCATATTACTTTGAAAAAATTCCTTACAGCCTAAGTTTCAAGAAAAGTATGTTACAGCAGATTGACATGTTGTAGTTATAATAATTCTCTTACCAAAGCTTTTTAAATCTGCATCTCTGATGTTCTTCATTTATTTGTTTTGTATTGTTTCTATACTGAACAGCAGAATTCCTTTTACAGACATGTCAACAGTGTCATAATGTAACTGCTGGATTGTGTAATGTGTTTGATGGAATGCCATTGACAATCACAAAGGGATTCTCATTGGTGAATGGACACAATTTATCAAACTTGGTAATTATAAATTTTTCAATGTATTTTTCTTTGAAAAAATAAGGTAAAAAAATATGTAAAAAATCATATGACAGGTTCAAATAAAAAATATTACAGGCATAATTTGTTTAAACAAATCTTTTCTGAATTTGTTTCCATAAATTTTTCCCTGACACTGAAGGTAAAATGCATAATTAGTTTTCAAATACATGGATATTTAGAAAAGTCATAATTAGTTAGGATAAATAATCAAGAGGCAGCATATCTAACAAAGACAATCTTAGGAAGTAAGATGTTTTTTCACATATGAAGTCACAATAGAATCACATTAATTTACTGCCTTCAATACAATATGATAAAAATTGATGTTGATAACAATTTAAGTAGTCATAAATGAAGATTTATATTCTATTAAAGAAAATACTGATATTTATTTAGTATAACACTTTAAAAAAATTTTATTTGACATGATTTATATTCAATGATTTTTTAGTATTTTAGCTTGAAAATTGATATTAACTTTGACTAAATATTAGACAAGCAATGTATTGAAGTATATTTTATAAAATCTCATGGTGAAAGGTGTTAATCATATAGGCATTCTTCCATGACTATATTTGTTCTCTGAGAATCTCATGATCATCAGAAAGACTGTCTTAGAATGTGGTATATTGTTTGGTGGGATTTGATAAAAAAAAAAAAAGGACAATAATAATCAAATTCATATCTATGTGAAACATAAGATCTTAAATAAATTGATAGATGTAAACAGTGGATAAAGCATGTTGTATTATAGTATGAAGTCCTTATAATGGTAATCTACACCAATTTAATTGTTTAACCTATGACCTTGCTTGTGATTTCTTTATGACCAAAATGTGAAAAATATTAAATGTAAAAACAGACAGTAATGATATCTTATACTTTAAATATAAATATAGAATGCAGAATAGATTGACTTAGTTCTCTTCACAGGATAAACCTGCCTCATATTACAAGTTTGCATAGTATTTATGTTTAAAAAAATTCATATTCCAGTTTGATGTTCACGTGAAACACAAGTTACAAGAGATTTTAGAGATGACAGATGGAAGTGCAAGGTAACATTTTATAATCTAATTTTAAGCAAGTTAGATAGATTGGTTGGTGTGAATTGTTCAACTTGGATTTATAATTGGCCCTCATATATTCAATATACACATTTAGTTTTGATGTCTATTTCATTGTCAAATATTTTATATGTTTTAACAAACTGAAAGGAACTAGGTTTACCTTATTTGTCTTCCACAATGTTTACCAGAGAGTTCTACAGGGATAAACTGTGCCTTCACTTCTGATAGTTGAAGAATACATTTATCTTTCACATGATTTAATAAACTTCCACTCTCAGGAAGGATAAAAAAGATAAACCAAACAAATTATTCCTTCCAGTATAAGTTAAGACATCAATGATTAAAATTTAATTCTTGTGAAAATTGTCCCCAGTTATGGACAGGAACTATATACAACATAACTTAACATCTCCTATTTTTATATATATTACACCTTTAACATTGATCAGGCTGCAGAACAAATATAAAAATATTTCTTTTCTGTAGAATTGGAGTTAACTTTAAGAAAGGAACAGGTTGACACGTGAACACCTGTTAAACTTCATATGATGACACCTAATAGATATTGTTAACATATCTTATATTCCAATTCAATTCAATATTTTATTGCCATTAAACCAAACAAGATTTGCGGCATATACATAATAAACATTACATCAATGGTAACAATTTACACAAATACAAATGTAGCAGATATAATATACGAGTAGGGCAATTGGAACCTTATTAGTCTCCTGTCCTCAGTGCTAATGACTGGATAAGATTTATAAGGAACTTTTAAATTCATGTACAAACACTTTCCATTCCCAGATACTACAGTGCACACTGGAGGCATGTCAGATGGATCAACGGAATTACCTTGTCCATGCAACTAGAAATGAGGGGTAACAAAAATGGTATTGCTGAAAGAAAGAACCTTTTTGGAAACAGTGTAAATATATAGTAGTCTAAACTTAGATGCTTCTAAGACAGCTTGAGAAAATATATGTTTAGGTGCATCAATTATCATCTTACCAGGGTTTTGCCTTTTATGCCAATGTTTACCATGAGTGAAAGTGATTGGTAAAAAAAGAGGCATAGAGGGCCAACCCATGGAAAATAATCATAAATTGGGGAGCACATGAATTTTGTCGATCAAGAATGTCTGAAATTGTAGTCTCCTTGGCACTAGTCGGTGTAACTGCTATTACATATTATGAATATTTCTATGACATTCAGATATTTGCCATCAAACCATCAATGATTTTCCTGAATATACTTTTGTCTGTCTATGATGATTACCTTTTAATTATGAGTGGTTTACCAATGGTTTGGACACAATGTGTTTTAAGGACATCATGTTTATACCATGTCAAGTCAAATATTTCTTCCATCTGCAAACTATTATAGTATATATCATTCATTTAGATGTATATATTTCCAAAATGTTATTAATTTACCTGGTCTGTTTTGATATATGTCAACAATGAAAATGAAACTTATTATGCTGTCTGTCATAGCAGATGGACAGATACAGAAGAATATAGAAGTCTTTCACATACAAGGATGCAAGATAGGTGAATTCTACCCGAGGGGTCACATTTTTAGTCAGACACGAGGCTTGTCGAGTGTCTGGCGATAAAAAATGTGACCCCGAGGGTAGAATTCACTTATCTTACATTCTTTGTATGTGAAAGACTGCTTTTCTCCCATTGCTGGTATTAAATCTTACTGAAACTGAGAGAAACTGTCATGGCCGCCATGATTACAAAAAATTGCTTTGAAAACGAAACCCTCCCGAGAAAAACTGAAGTGATGGTTGAAAAGATCGTGATTGAATTCGTTTTATACTAAAAGTATAAAACTTGAACATTAAATCACAGCACTGTAAATCCAATAGATTCTGATCTGAAGCTATTGAAATTTGAGCGTTGCTCCGAAAAAATACGGGAAACGTTGTGATTTTCGACGTTTTGCTATTATGACGTCGTCAAGTAGCTATTATTTGTACCACGTGATGTAAGACAAGGAAATTCCACATGGGTGTTCTTCATGGGAGTTCCTTGTCTTTCATATATAGTAATGGGAGAATAAACCATCTTTGGATCTTAATCAAACATATAGTGTCACAGCAAGAGTTAAAATTTGTGAACAATAAATGGATATGATATCCTTGGAATTGTCCTCGTTTTATAACCAGAAAATTAATAGGAGCAAAATAATTCCATAAGTACATGTATATTATGATCCTATTATTAATCTGATTCAGAGGTACATCATTTACATGAAGTGCTGCTTCTTTCCAATATACACTTCAAGCTGTTTCTCTGAAATCATTTCAGGCTGGTAAGGAACTATATGCATTAGTTCTGGCTGAGTTTGCAGAATGGAAAGTGAAAACAAAAAGGTAGGTGTGCACAGATATATGTTAATTTTTTAATTCTTTTTTTTTCTTTTTCCCCTGAAATAGTAACCTCCTAATATCTAGACAAATACACTCTCAATATATCATATGTTTTTAAAAAGAGTTACTTAATATATTTAGTTGAAATTACTTCAGTCGGGTAACAGACGTCAAAAATTTAGAACTTATGAAACAAGCATAAAAAGAAGGTGGAAGGGCTAAAGGGGTTAGAGATTAATGTAAACATAATTTTAAAAGAAACAAACTTTAAAACGAGTCTCTGCTATATATTATAATTGGAATACACAAAATAACATTACTACCAAAATGCATCATTTTAATTTATTTTGGTCGTTAAGACAATATGAGAATTTGCCATAACTCATTTTGTGTCCATCTTCAACAAAACTTTAATGTGGTTTAAGCAAATATGAAACATGTTAGGAGAGATATATGGTTTATGTACCTTAGTTACCCCTAGTTTTAGTTATATATATTTATATATAAAACAAAAACAAAAAAACAAACAATAAGGGTTGTTACAAAAGAAAGAACATATTTAAAATGGTTAATAATTTTTAAAGTGTGAAAAAATTAAGACAAGATCTATATACCTTGCAATCGGAGTTATTGCCCTTTTTATGGTTAGATTTTTTTCAAATGCAGCTAAATATAAACATGATACTTAAATATGACATATACAACTGTATTCCATTTTAATACATATGTATATATATATATATGTTTATTTTTCAGACGTCTGGGGAATTCACATGGACACTATTTATCAGTAAAAGACAGTGTTAAAAATACCAAACTACTCGCCACCTTAGAGAGTATGTAAGTGATTAAACTACATGTTAGGTCACATTATTTTCAATTGACAAAATATATATAAGTATGGTACATACTTGTGGAAAGGTGATATTGGCTCATTAACATATTTTGTTTTTGTTTTTTTACTTGCATGTAGCTTTGTGAATTAAAAAAAATCTGACAGTTATAACAATTATTTAATTAATAATGTTGTTGAGACGTAGAAATGCTCTCCGTTCTCCTTGTTGATTTAGCGCTCCATATTTTTTTCATTTTTATATATTATGTTCTCTCCTGATCTTTAATCTCTTTCATTTGCATTTCAGAGTAATACATTTTTAGCTAGGTAACCAGAGTTATTGATCCATGATTAGTAGAAATAGTTTATCCAACATATCTAAGAAATAAAAAAAAATAAGTGAAATTTCATTGAAAGTTGGTTTAGAGAAATGGTCTGGTTAATAGGTTCCCAAAATCAAATACATTTTTATTGAAATTCTAATGTGTATACTTTAAGTCTTACTAAATATTAATTGTCAATTTATTTATGTCTTTGTAGGATGTCTCAGAATACTAATGTTGGTGAGAAGTATTTCAAAGATGTATTATTTGTGGAAGCAGAAATTTTGGTTGTTTCTAACATTAAAAAAATGAGTATTCCAGAAGCTGACAGGCTACTTTATCCAATGCCAAGTTTCACATTATGATTTATGTATTGGTTATTTCATGAAGAATTATTGTCTCTTTACCATACTTCATGCAATGGCTTTTTCCAAAGCTGATGGTATAAACATTTTTATGTCAATGAAAATTTGCGTGAAAGTGTATCTTTGTGAGTCTTAACAGAAAAAAAAAATGTTTTATATCATGTTCAACTCCAACAGATTTTTTAACCCTTTTCAGAGCTTTATACTGGTCGCAGTCTGATGTAATCTTATTTGAAAAAAAAAACATTTTTCAACACCAAAAAATTTGTATTCAAAACAGTATTTGAAAAAATCTAGTGATGTATAATATTTGTTTTTCATGATTTATTTGGTGACTCACCAAGTTCTACTATTTGACAAAAAAAAATGGCAAATATTGGATATTTTATGAAGAATTATAGTAATTCTGTTCTTTTGGATTGTATGAATTGATAACATACATTCTTAGTTATGGAATTGTATTTACAGAAGAAAATCCATGAAAAGGGTATTTCTCTTCTCGCTTGGACTGTAGATTGATCGTAAAATCAGATCTTTCACAGAAACACATATTTATTTATCAAGAGACCCCTCAAACTTAATGATTGATACTATCAAACTGAAATTGTGCTTATACACAATTTCTCTTATAAAATATCTAAGCCACTTTGTTCACACTTGTTCACAAAATTAATTAATGTTCAATAGTGACAACGAATATAAAATAATTATCTTCTTTTCTAGAAAAATTTATATATGAAAAGGCTACATAAATAAATCTTGTGAGACTTCAGATTACTGATAGAGTTTGTTAGAACTGTATATGTTACTTATATGGCTGATTGAGAGGAACCAGTGCCTAGTTTCACATAGCTTACATAATACTTACATGCATGTAAGTCCCATTGGCTTGTTAAGGATTTAAGTGCATGCCGGGAGTGCATGCAAGTCTTACAAGTGCTTTTAGAAACTGTAACCAGGTAAGGGCAAAGAATTTAATCTGTTCATTTTTTGTATGATCCTTCACATGAAGTGTATGAAATATGAAGCGCTGAGTTTCTAAAACTGCACAATTTATCTGAACTAATGTGGACCTACTTTTTTCAGATCAGTTGATAGGATTTGTAATACCATATTGTGATATAATAAAATTTATTTTATCCACAAAACAACTATATTGGACCTTGGGTGTGTATTATACAACTTAGATCTCTATAGGCTCATTTAGACTACACAGTGACAGTCGCACGATGGTCACAAGACAATCGCACGAATAAAATCCGTACTTAAATACTTAGATTGCAATTGGTTTTTTACAGCATTTCTACTGCAATTCCTACATTTTTATGGCAAACATTAGAAGAGCGAAAACCATGTTAGAATCGACTTCTAAGTATATACGAGCCTTTATATACTATCAATTTTTTTTTAAAGTTTGTACAAACATTATAAATATATAGAAGATTTATACCTAGTCTTTAAAGAATTGAATACATACATCATTATGTATTGGGTAAATCATATTTGTGAGTGACTTATGACTATAAAATTGGTATTGTTCAGCTATTTGCAGTTGATTTTTAAACCATAGGGAGATATAAATGAAGTGAAAATTAAATAACCCCAAATGCTTCAGATAGATTAGATTATCAAAGAAATGAATTTTCATACTTTCATGTCTTCTAACTTTACCAGTATTAATGATCCTAAACAAACCTGCATTTTTAAATTTCTTACTGATTTCAATGAAACAGCTGTTGCTTAGGGAACCTTTGGAAAGCTTAAATATATCTGCATTCAAAAATCCCATTTTGATATTTTATGGTGATAATATTATGGTGTAAAAGATATTTAAAGGCATATGAATTTCCTATTAGTTACAATGTTTTATAGACTTTCTACAAGGGAAAGGTTATACTGTTATGTCTCTGTGTCCAGCAGTACATTGTAATTTTCCTCAGCAACTTCATGGAAAATACACTTCAATAAGTACATTGTATCATGGGATTCAGTTTGAAGATAGGCAGTATTGTCTTATTGAAAAATGTAATTTTTTTTTTTTGTTCATAAGTAAACATACTAGTATTTTATATTTCTTATTTCCTAATCATAATAAGATATTGTAACAAAAACTGTATATATAAGTATCCCATAATTATGGTTAAAGTTTTCAGGACCAGATGATGTCAGTATATTTTTTTTTCCTTTGAAGCATAAATGATTATTAAAGTCTGTTGCACGGAGCAGAGTCTCTCACATTTTCGCATATATTTCACATACAGTGAAAAATTTAGAAAAAGAAATGTGAAAATGTTGTTTAACTATTTTACCGGTAATTAGATTTAGTTATTTCAAGAGTTCATCTTTTACCATATGACCTGTACTCATGTGAAAATTGACGATTTTCGTGAAAAGGTAAAGTTCGACTGGGTATCAAAATTGGGTATTTCGAAAAGACAAATCGCAAATGTTTGAAATGATAATAAAAAGACATATGATAAGACTTTAAAACGACCATTATATTCAACAATTTTAATAGATATGAAATTCCACGAAAGAAAATAGCTATAATGGGGAAATAGCAAAAATTCACCATTTTTCACATGTGTGCAGACAATACTGTGATGCTCATAAAAAATCCGAAATATACAAAAGTTACCAGTAATTTTTGTCCATTCAATTTTACAAAAGATATTCAAATTTCATTAATACTTATTTTAAAATCATGTGAAAAGTGAGAGACTCTGCTCAGTGCAATAGACATTAGCTCAAAGTTTATATTGTTATCAATGTTTACAGCAAACACATTCCATATTGAAAACTCATTTATTAAATTTCGTCCATTATGTAATCTTTGTTATAGTTTTCATTATCTATGAAATTTTTCAAAGCACTATATTATCAAGTTCTATGACATATATACTAAAGGTCGGTCTGCTGTATCCCGTATCCCTGGTTATGTCTGTATGTTATATGTACTACAGATCAGTCTACAGTATCCTTGGTCATGTCTATATGTTATATGTACTACAGATCAGTCTACAGTATCCTTGGTCATGTCTGTATGTTATATGTACTACAGGTCAGTCTACAGTATCCTTGGTCATGTCTGTATGTTATATGTACTAAAGGTCAGTCTACTGTATCCCTGGTCATCTCTGTATGTCATATGTACTACAGGTCAGTCTACAGTATCCTTGGTCATCTCTGTATGTCATATGTACTACAGGTCAGTCTACAGTATTCCTGGTCATGTCTGTATGTTATGTGTACTACAGATCAGTCTACAGTATCCCTGGTCATGTCTGTATGTTATACGTATTACAGGACAGTCTACTGTATCCAAAGGTCAGTCAACAGTATCCCTGGTCATGTCTGTATGTTATAAGTACTACAGGTCGATCTACTGTATCCCAAGGTCAGTCTACTGTATCTCCAGGTCGGTATACAGTATCCCTGGTCTGTATGTCATATGTACTACAGGTCAGTCTACAGTATTCCTGGTCATGTCTGTAAGTTATATGTACTGCAGGTCAATCTACAGTATCCCTGGTTATGTCTGTATGTTATATGTACTACAGGTCGGTCTTCAGTATCCCTGGTCATGATTGTATGTTATATGTACTACAGATCAGTCTACAGTATCCCTGATCATGTCTATGTTATACGTATTACAGGACAGTCTACTGTATCCCAAGGTCAGTCTACAGTATCCCTGGTCATGTCTGTACATCATATGTACTACAGGTCAGTCTACTGTATCCCAAGGTCAGTCTACAGTATCCCTGGTCATGTCTGTATGTGAAATGTACTACAAGTCAGTCTACTGTATCCAAAGTCAGTCTACAGTATCCCTGGTCATGTCTGTATGTCATATGTACTAAAGGTCAGTCTACTGTATCCCCCGGTCAGTCTACAGTATCCCTGGTCAGGTCTGTATGTTATATGTACTACAGGTCAGTCTACTGTATCCCCAGGTCAGTCTACAGTATCCCTGGTTATGTCTGTATGTCATATGTACTACAGGTCAGTCTACAGTATTACTGGTCATGTCTGTAAGTTATATGTACTCCAGGTCAATCTACAGTATCCCTGGTTATGTCTGTTATATGTACTACAGGTCGGTCTTCAGTATCCCTGGTCATGTCTGTATATTATATGTACTACAGGTCGGTCTACAGTATCCCTGGTCATGTCTGTATGTTATAAATGCTAAAGGTCAGTCTACTGTATCCCCAGTATCCCTGGACATGTCTGTATGCAATATATACTACAGGTCGGTATACTGTATCCCTGGACATGTCTGTATGTTATAAGTGCTTAAGGTCAGTCTACTGTATCCCCAGGTCAGTCTACAGTATCCCTGGACATGTCTGTATGTAATATACTACAGGTCAGTCTAGTGTATCCCCAGGTCAGTCTACAGTATCCCTGGACATGTCTGTATGTAATATATACTACAGGTCGGTCTACTGTATCCCCAGGTCGGTCTACAGTATCCCTGGTCATTTCTGTATGTTATATATACTACAGGTCGGTCTACTGTATCCCCAGGTCGGTCTACAGTATCCCTGGTCATTTCTGTATGTTATATGTACTACAGGTCGGTCTACTGTATCCCCAGGTCAGTCTACAGTATCCCTGGTCATGTCTGTATGTTATATGTACTACATGTAAGCCTACTGTATCCCAAGGTAAGTCTAGAGTATCCCTGGTCATGTCTATATGTTATATGTACTACAGGTTAGTCTACTGTATCCCTGGTTATGTCTATGTTATATGTACTACAGGTCGGTCTTCAGTATCCCTGGTCATGTCTGTATATTGTATGTACTACAGGTCGGTCTACAGTATCCTGGTCATGTCTGTATGTTATAAGTACTACAGGTCGATCTACTGTATCCCAAGGTCAGTCCAATGTATCTCCAGGTCGGTATACAGTATCCCTTATCTGTATGTCATATGTACTACAGGTCAGTCTACGATATTCCTGGTCATGTCTGTAAGTTATATGTACTACAATCTACAGTATCCCTGGTTATGTCTGTATGTTATATGTACTACAGGACGGTCTTCAGTATCATTGGTCATGTCTGTATATTATATGTACTACAGGTCGGTCTACAGTATCCCTGGTCATGTCTGTATGTTATACGTACTACAGGTCGGTCTACTGTATCCCTGGTCATGTATGTATGTTATATGTACTACAGGTCAGCCTACTGTATCCCCAGGTCGGTCTACTGTATCCCTGGTCATGTCTGTATAATATATGTACTACAAGTCAGTCTACTGTATCTCCAGATCAGTCTACAGTATCCCTGCTCATGTGTGCATGTCATATGTACGACAGGTCAGTCTACAGTATCCCTGGTTATGTCTGTATGTTATATGTACTACAGGTCAGTCTACTGTATCCCAAGGTCAGTCTACAGTATCCCTGGTGATGTCTGTATGTTATATGTACTACAGGTCAGTCTACTGTATCTTTGGTCATGTCTGTATGTTAGATTGACTACAGGTTAGTCTACTGTATTCCAATGTCAGTCTACAGTATCTCTGGTCATGTCTGTATGTTATATATACTACAGGCCAGTCTACAGTATCACTGGGCATGTTTGTATGTCATATGTACTACAGGTCAGTCTACTGTATCCCAGAGTCAGTCGTCAGTATCCCTGGTCATGTCTGTATGATATATGTACTACTAGTCAGTCTACTGTATCCCCAGGACAGTCTACTGTATCCCTGGATATGATTTTATGTCATCTGTAATGCAGGTCAGTTTACTGTATCCCCTGGTCTGTCTACAATATCCCTGGTCATGTCTTTGTGTCATATGTACTACAGGTCTGTCTACTGTATCCCTGGTCAGGCTACAGTATTCCTGGTTATGTCTCTATGTTATTTGTACTACAGATCGCTCTACAGTATCCCTGGTCATGTCTTTTGTGGTGTGTACTACAGGTCAGTCTACAGTATATCCCTGGTCGGTTTGTATGTTATATATACTACAGGTCGGTCTACTGTATCCCCAGGTCAGTCTACAGTATCCCTGGTCATGTTTGTATGTTACATGTATGTCTACTATATCCAAGACAAACTTACTGAAGGCTGTATGGGACCTCTACATTAAAAAATATCCTCTCTCTCATGCATATGAAGACGATTATCCGATGTCTTGTCTTTTTGTAAAAAAAGAAATTTTAAGAGAAAAAAAATGAACAAATTAATATCAAAATAAACTTTAACACTGCTGGAAAATCTTTTTTAGTAAGGGACCGACAAAACAAAAGTCTTAGGGTGGGGGTTTTGGTTTTTTCCTCAGACAGAAATTTTTAGTTTTTCGCAGCGAACAATGGCGAATAGTCGCAAAATTTTTTTCAAAATTTAACATTATGCGTTATGTGAAAAACTGGCTTCAGAATATTTTTTTTTGTCACCTGCTTGTCCACAAAATTTGTTTTTCCTTAAGTTGGGCATCAAAATATATTTTTGGTCAAAAACCATAACCCCCCCCCCCCTCCCCAGAGTTAAATGGTCGGTCCCTAATACTTCGTATATAGAAATCGTATAATTTTTTATATGAGAATTAATTTGAAATTGTTGATTCTACTTCATTTGGGGAATACATACATAGACGTTCCACTGGTATGGGTCTATTTATTACAATAGGATTACAGTTTTGTCGAAATAATATACCAGTAGTCTATGTAGGTATACAATTATATATAACGTGATGCTTTGTTTAAGTATAAATGTATAGTAAAAATTTCGCTTTAAAAGATTATTTCTTTTCTGTCCTGTCCTTCTGGGCAATTTTTGTTCTTAAAACTCAGAAGAACCTATGGAAGTTTCCCGGACAGTTGCACCTCCTCCCAACCCCCTTTTTTTAAATTTTGTAACAGAGTCTGTGATAAAATATTTTAAATAAATTGTCAATTTATTTAAAATTTGGTCAAATAATAGCATTTCACATCATTTATAAGTATAATACATTCTCGGGAATACATTGTGATTACAAATGTTCATCCTATTATTAAACGTCTAATTATAGATGGAGAACGATTGACCTTTTTATTTTATTTTTAGATTTTATATGACGTAGGGCGGTCTGCATTATCCCTTCTTGACACTGCCACGTATGTAATACATGTAATTCTAGAGATTTTCACGTGTCATTTTTGTGTGCGCAGCAGGATGCCACACAAAATAATTTGCGTGAAGGAGTCGTCAGGGGTATAATCTGTCATATATATACTGAACAACAGAAAAAATGCAACACTTCTTTGATCTAACAGAAATCAAATATCAACTTCCAAACTTAAATTTAGCAAAGGATAATGAAAATATAGAGCCTTTGAAAAGAAATCATTCACTCCGTAAATTTTATTGTTGTTAAGTTTGGTCTGAAGATATGCCGTTCTTTCTGGGAGTCGAAAAATGAAATTCTTGAAAGAACATAAGAGATTTGACAGACGGAAGTTATTTGGCGTAAACAGGGGCAAAATTTTAAGCATCATGTTTCCAATGTCACTATAGTAACATCAACTTTAAAATTTTTACTGATTATGTTGTTTTCAGTTTTGAGTTAAAAATGTCGTGTTTACGAATTTAAAGTTGGTCATTTGGAAAATTCTTAAAATTGCAGAAAATATTTCTGATTATCAGAGCTATAACTACTGAAAAAATTGGAGCAATTCCATTATTTTTAAACACGGTGAAACGTTTGAAGTTTACTTTAGTGTTGATTCAATGGGGTGGTGCATTTCTTTGTTCAGTATATTTGCATTGTTTATTGTTTTGTCTTCTGAAAACACATAAAAGTTGACATATAAATATACACTTACTGCATTCATATTTTCCACTAAGATTATCGGTGAACGATACCGTTTAATTTTTTTCCCATTCTTAAGTACACAATACAATATCTAGATAGAAAAAAGAAAAATATTAAAAAACATATCGAAAATCGTAGTTCATTATTACAAGCATTATACTCTTTTAGGTTTACGATGCTCTCTCCAAGCTGCTGAATTAAAATAGGTTATGTCACTGTATCTCTGCAAGGCAGCTAAATGAAAACAATAAAATGATAATGAAATTTAACAATCGTCTAAGTGTGATAAAATTCGCTTGCTTTTTTTAAAACTTAGCATATTTGACACCTTGAATAGTAATCCATCAATTATCAAGGAATATTTTTGGAATACGTACAATAGCTTGTGGGTAACATTACAAAGTAAGAACTTCGCAAATCATTACAAACATCAATTTTAACCTCATCAGAAGCTCATTTATGTAATTTATATCTCCTCACTGGAATATTATGCTATGCTATTCTTAATGTCTGTGAAATGTAAAATTTATTTTGTTCATACTGAATCTGAATTCAACAACTTTTTTGTCCGAAATTATACCTGCAATTATTTAAATAATGAAGATTTTTACTGCTGACAGAATACATTATCGATTAGAGTTCAGCAGAAAATTTTATGACGACTACAAATACTAGCAAACACTTTGTCTTAAACTTCAATGCCATCTTGAATCATTTTCGATATCAAACATTTTGTTCAAGTCTTGGGGAGTTTCGATTGTATTGAGAAATATATATCCTTTAGGCAGAAAGTAGCATTTTTTTAATGACGTTGTCGTAAATAAACCTAAATACCGTAAAGTTTAGAAGAGTCGTGATTCCTGAGTGAAATCTGTGACGAATGTCAAGAATAAGACAGAAATATCTCGTTTACATAGCAATGAAGAAATTGTAACAATGAAATAAAAAAAGACAAAGAATGCGATAAAATGTTTTAGTGATTTTTCACTGATTATATTGAGATTTTTTTGTTGGCAAAAATACAGACGCACATCGAAAAAAAGAAATAAATTTTCATATACCTTTAAAAAAGATTCAAATGCAAGGTTCATTAAGCTTATCAGATGAAAAGATAATCAGGGAATGTCGGCAATCTGGGTAAAAACAATAGAACACTACTGTTTACTCTACCCGTCTATCCAATTCGTAATTAAAGAACAAAAACAACACAAAGAGAGTCCTGTCTTGGGAAACACTAAAAAAGAAACATCCGATCAAAAATCTGCAGCACAAAATGACCTTTAATTCACAAAGACGTATATTAAAAAAAAAAAAAAAAGAAGAAAAACTTACAACATATTAACAAGTAGAAAATAAATAGTATAGTGTAAGAAAAATCGCAGTTAACTGCCTACGAGCTAAAAAAATCAATTCTGTTGTTTAGTAGATCGAGGCTCCATGAATAAGAAAATCAGAATTGGTACTTCTAACGATTTCATACCAACTCATCCTAAAAATCCAAAGATATCCATGATTTATGCACAAGGCCAGATAAACAATAAAAATCAACAAATAACAGGAATAGAAACTACAATAGATCGGAAGTAAATTAAATGATATAACTAGGAAGTATGAATTGGTAAAATTCATAGTAAAGTACGTGCAATGTAAGGACGTACCTTCAAAGCAGGAATAGTTTAAACATAGTAGGAACAAAACATTTTTGCAAGAGAAAATTTTATTGACAGTCGGTATACAAAAGAAAAGACAGTTATACGGACTAAAATAAGTCAATGATAAAGAGCAAGCAAATTAAATATAAAATAAATCAACAATAAAAAGACAAGCTTCTCTCTTTGTTTTATGGCGTCTAAAAACAATTCAACTTTTCTCTCAGTATTCATATAATGGCCTGTTAAGAGCATCAGAAACGAAGGAAATTGTACATGTTGTATTTAAATGTTCAAGCGAGCACATTTCGGAATTGCTGCAGCTACATGATTCCACAAGCATAAGGATATGGATGCTAATAATGCGACCTCTGCTTCATTTACGGAATCTTTATATATAGCACAAATGTTGAAAATATACTTTTTTTTGCTAGGAAGACAAAATAAATCTTACCAGGTTGGCAGGTAACAGTTTTTACGTCATGTAAAATGGGTACTCCCAGTAAGATCTGTTGATAAAAACTCTCATCTAGTTCTGTAGTTTAAAACAACACTAAACAAAGTTCTAACTGTTATTAATTAACTATTATTTATTAACGAAAAAAC
>JAOXYI010714042.1:0-22862 GCA_028566495.1 Lithophaga antillarum
TTCATATTGCTCATATTTTTAGATTTTAAAATTATGTTTACCTTTTAAATATTGTGAGAAAGTTGTTTGAGAGTTGATACGTGAGATACTTATTTGTAAACCTATTTATTTTTATTTTTGTCAGGCCATAACAAATTTTTATTTGTCAGGTCGTAACAGTGTAAATACATATTTGTTTAAATGATGTCAATTCAGAAAGCCGAACTGCTTTTACGATTGCAACGTACTTCTCTTATTTTAGCGAACTAAAATATATTCAAGTTTTCCAGTTAACTGCTAAAGCGTAGATATCAATTATTCGGGTTATTAGTTCTCTTGTTCGCAACATCAGATTTTGCATTCTTATTTTTGTTCATCATTTGGTTATTTGGTCATTTTTCATTTAATACTTACGTGATTCTATTCACAGATGTCTCGGCAGAATTGTAAATATCGTCAAGGTAGTAATCATTGTTTTCCCGGAGTTTTCGTATTTCTGCCAATTTATCTTTGATAGCATCGGTGTATGGTTTAACTTCTTCGTTGTAAGTCGCTCTGAAAATTCGTTTTTTGTATGCAATTTCTTTGTTAACCTCGTCATATGCTTCCTCAAATCCCATTGCTGTTTGTATGGTGTATTGATCAATTCTTCTTGTCAAAGCATCCTAAAGAGATTAATTCAGTTAATTATTTTTAAACCCCGATTATGATCAGAAAATCAATAGATTCACGCTGAAATCTGAATATTTTTATTATTGTTAATCAATCAGATAGATTCAATTGAAATAACACTGTGAACACTTCTTGCTGAACGTACAAACACATATTTACATAATTGTTGTACTCAAATCGTGCATCAATACAGGCATATATCGTGTTTATCTGTAACTTGTTAGCTTGGTTTAAATTCTGGAATATGGCGTGTGCCATATGCAAAGTTTATCCGTCTTTTTTCTTAGTTGTTTGGTATTAAGGCCTTTTGTCAAGACTATCTATTTATATTGGATTAACTTTATTCTTATCACTCTGTTCGAGAATTTTTTTTTTGACTGAACTTGCCGCGTTTTTTAGGTTTATTTTTCTCCCTTATGAACGCTCTATTTTCCCTTGTCTAAAGATAAGCTTTCAAATATTTTCTCAACTTAAATGTTAAAAACTAATTTTATTTACATTTAACGCATATCTAGAATAATCAAAAACTGTACCTTGAAATCACGAATAATAGATGGGCGCCACTGAACACGAGTATGTAGAATCTTGGATGTCTTTAAACGAAGATTTAGTAAACTGTCAATGATTTTTCTGTCGTTTTCATCTCTGAAAAGCTCTGCTGTAATTCCTTGCTCGTCAGAAAATTTCGCATTAACGTGTAGCGTATTCTTGGGATTGTCTGTTGAAAATAAAATATTATTCTATTGGTATCTTGGCAGAAAATTTATTTGATTTAAACTTTTTCATAAAATATTGAGAATATTTAAAAAAAATCTTCATCTTGGTCATCTATATATCTTACATACATAGACAATATCTGTCATCTTTAGAATTTTTTTTTTTTTTTTTTTTTTTTATTATTATTATTTTACTCGCTTAAGAAACGAAAAAACTAACAACAGTATAAACGGGATTTTTTCCCTTTTTCACATATGCGATTTACCTATATCATAATTCATGTTGAAGTCGACGCTTGGATTTTCCGTGTCAACTAGAAGTTCCGTATTGATTGGTACAGTATCATCGTAAAGATTTCTGACTGACAGTTTAAATGGTGCAGCTTCAACACTGGCATCCATTTTCATAGATTTCATTGGTGATCGAATCTGTAAAAATATAGGTCAATTAATCTTTCAATCTAATTACTAAGTGCAAAGTATTTGGTTATCTTTCGTCATTACCAATATTCGATTATAAATTTTCAAAAGGCACGTGAACTCAAAAAATGTAATATTAATTTAAACATAGAAAAATAATACCTGGAAATTCAGCTGTTTTCTCAGCCTGTCGATTTCTGCCATCAAAGCAAAGTTTTTGGTCTGTCTTCTTGCATTCATATACTGGATGTCAAGCCCAGCAGAGAGTCCATTTTCAGTCTTCCCAAACTGTGCCTTTGTTTGAACATCTACTGTTGTGTAGGGATGACTGATCCCTAGTACAAAATTGTAACGTTCACCACGACCAGAAACATCCTCTAACTTTGAATTGAGTGTCAAAGTTTTGCGTGTATCCTTTGAGTATCTGAATTCTGTACGGCCATCAAATAAGATATTTTTACTTCCAGTGCGCACCTGAGTACCAAGTTTTACATCCTGAAAAAAAACAGCAAAAATGGAAACCGAGAATTCACTTCAACTCCCTTAAACAATACAAAATCATGGGAAAGCAAATTCGCAATTAGTATTAATCATATTTATATAATATATACTATTCTTTTCGATCTAATCATATGAGGGTTAAAAGTGAAAATGTACATGAATACTCTTTCACATTCCAAAGATTAACAATTTCAGAATAAAATCTAATTAAAAGTCAATGAATGTGACATCAAATTTCTTTTTATGCATCTGATTTGAAAGCACATTTAATACGTATTCATTATTTGAATATTACCTTTCCAATACTTGGCATTTCTAATTCCCAGTTAACTTCCTCTGTATCTCCTCTACCTAATTCGGTTTTCTTTATGGTAATTCTCTTGTCTTGGTCTCTCTGGGCATCCCAAGAAAAAGAAGATTCACAAACGTTTGATCCATAGGTATATGTTTTTGAATTGGAGAATACAAGTGTTCTAGTTGGAAGTAGCAATGTGAATTTATCGTTGTTATATTGCGTTTCTATTTCAAATCCATGTGTTTTGGTATTATCTTTAGAAACAGAAACAGCGTATTTGTAAACGTTTCCAGGTAGTACATGTGATGATGCATCTAATCCAAAGTAGCTAGATCCACATCTGCCCCCAAAATGAACAATCTCTTTCTTATGCGACCAGTCTTCATTAAATGACACATCAAGTCTACAGCTGCTTTCTCTATCGTTACTGTTCCAATTTGCAAGTATGTACGTTTCAGGAGTAAAAAGTTTACTGATCTCAAATCTCATCGGTTTTGGTTGTTTAACATTTGCTAAGAGAGTAATCTCTTTCCTATCTTTGGCACTGAATTCAAAGTCGATGTCATACAAGGTTTTTTGGTTCATTTTCATGTTAGTTGATGACACGAGTCGATTGTCTTTACGGTCCCATTCGTAATTAAGATAACTCTCGAATGACCGAAGAGAATTCCACGGGGTGCTTACTGACAATGATGCTTCTTTTCTTGTCACTGAACCATCAAGTATGACTCCTACTGGCTGATTAAAATAAGCCTCAACATGCGTCGTAGCTCCATGATGAATTGGTTGATTTCTAATATTCATTCTTATATCTCTAAGACTTCTAAATCCTGTTTTTAGATTCAGTGATCCTTCTAATTCGTCAATGTCTTTTCCGTCGAAACGGGTATCAAAATCGATCTCAGAAATATAAGTTGCTTGTATATTTAGCGAAGCATGGAAAGGACGTTCCATGGCTGACGCTCTAATTTGAGTACGCTCAAATCCTCTAAAAGGTGTATCAAGATTTGCAGTGAGGGATGATGGTGTTTTTTCCAAATTAAATGTGATCACATCAATTCCTTGAGCAGCATTACCAGTAACAGTGTACGTTTTACCTTGAACTTTCAATTCTCCATTCACAGTATATTTGTTTTGGGGCGTTGTAAAGGAAAAGTCAACCAATCTAGATGTCAACTTGAGATTTCCATTGATTATTGGTCTGTTCCTTTCTACAGCCATATATGTAGATGATGTTAAACTATCCGATAAGAGATCATGTCTGTATCGCCATGTGAAATTTGGGACAACAGGGCAGGGAGATTGTAAATCTATATTCAGGTACATTCTCTCTAGTCTCTGCAGATTAAGTCTTGCACTTCCTTCAATTTTCTTATTAGGTGCATACTGGAGGCTGCTAGTTGTAGTGAAGGATTTAAGAGATCCAGTGTGCTCAAGTTTGGCATTAATATCACGGAATTTTTCAAAAGGAGTTTGTAAGCTGAATGATCCATCAATAGATGGGAATGTTTTAAAGGCACCATCCACTTTAATTTCCTTATCATCTTGCTTAGCATTTATATTTGTTTTAAAGTTTGATATACCACCGTTGTGGGATATCGTTAGCTGAGATGACTTTGTGTTTCCGGAAATAGTAGTTGTTATCGTTGTATCGAGATCAAGAAAGGTGTCTCCAAGTCTAAGCCTAGTCACTTCTTGAACGCCATTCATATCGCCAATAGAAGCTTTAGTATTTGATTCAAAAGACTTAAGATCACCGTTTAAATCATATTCGATGTTAATGTCGTCGAGAATAGGTGTTTTAAGCAAAAGATTGCCTTTTACTGACTTTGCAGACCATTCATGGTTCGCTGTACCGCGAACTTTTTCTTTACCATAACTGACTGTTGATTCACATCTGAACATGCTTAATTTTCCATTTCCATTTATCGCAAAATCAAAGTCCTTCGTAAATGGTGTTTTCAAAGAAATGTCAGCTTTAATTCCGTTGGATCTGTCTACTTTTGCACGAAGCTGTGAGTTACGGTTTCCTATGCGGATGTCTCCTTCTACGGAAATGTTATTGTAGTCTTTCGAATACGACGCTGTTGCCATATTTCTTTCATATCCAGTAAACGGCGTTTCCAAGATTATTTTCCCATTCAATCCGTTAATACTATCCATTTGTGTTTCTCCATTTATTTCTCTATTGTTCAGCATTACTTTCGTTGTTGTACGGAAATTTCTAATTGTTCCATCAAACCTGTGAGAGACTGACGCTTTTAGATTTTTAAACGGTGACTTCAAGTCAACACTGCTTTCTATGCCATTGGTTAGATCTAGTGAGATGTCTGACGAAACAGCCTTTTCGTTGTATGTGAAGAGAACAAACGAACGGAAGTTATCGATGTCTCCTGAATGTTTCATGCTACCAGTGATTTCGTGCTGTTTAGTGCCACTGTATGATACTTCTGCATGGGAATCAAAGTCAAACATGTTTCCTTTGTGCTTCACTACAACTATGATGTCCTCTGTCAGTGGAGTCTTAAATGTAACCTTTCCTTCTACGCCGTCAATTGTATCTCTTGTATCAAGAGAAATATCAGTCAATATTTCTTTGTCGTTATATGAAATCTTTCCAGACCCAACAAAATTACGTAGTTCCCCGTTCAGGTTGAGATTTCCTCTCACAACGTGTTGTTTTTTACCAGCATATGTAATTTCAGCACGAGAATCAAAGTTTGTCAGTTCTCCATCGAAAGCAGCCTCTACTTTAATGTCAGACCATATTGGAGTTTGGAGGATCACAGTAGCTGAAAATTTGGACATACTATCAATGTCTGCTGCAAAAGATGTACGTTTGGAATTGTATTCGACTTCACCATTTGTCTGGAACTTTCTGAAGTTTCCAGTATGTGTAAATGTAAAAGTGGCTTCATGTTGTTTTGATCCGCTGTACGACACATCACCTCGTGACTTGAAATCAGTGAGTGTACCTTGATAGTCAAGTAATACCTGCATATCTTCCGTGTAAGGAGTTGAGAGACTTCCCTCAAATTTCATTCCACTGTAAAGATCTAGTTTAGCTCCAGCGGTAATTTTCTTTGCGTTATATTCTGCCTCACCAGATAGTTGAAAATTTCTAAGATTTCCGGAACATCTAAATGTAACGTCCAGTTTGTGTTGTTTTGATCCGCTGTATGATATGTCAGTATGGGAAGTAAAATCGCTTGCTGTAGCTCGATTATCAGTTGCGATTTGTATATCATCCATATAAGGTGTCTTTATAAGTCCTTCAGCTTTTATTCCATTAGTTGAATCAAATTCTGCATCTACAGATATCGTTTCAGTGTTGTACTCTAACTCACTGGATATTTTAAATTTTCTCAGTGTTCCAGTCTTTTTGAATGTAACGGCGATTTCGTGTTGTTTTGAACCTTTGTATGATATGTCTGTGCGTGATTTGAAATTACTTGGTGTGCCTTGATGATCAAGTGAAATTTCTATAACGTCAGTGAAAGGGGTTAACAAGCTTGCTTTTGCATTTATGCCATTTGTTGAATCGAATTGTACCTCTGAAGAAATTTTCTTTGTGTTATACATGGCTTGTCCGGTTGTTCTGAAATTCGTAATTTGTCCATTATGCTCAAATGCAACTGAAACTTCATGTTGTTTCTTACCACTGTAATTAACGTCTCCTCTAGAGTTAAAGTTCAGAAGTTCACCATTGTGTTCTATTGTTAGTATAAAGTCTTCCGTGTAAGGGCTTTTCAATACGATTCTAGCCTTTATTCCATCAACTTTTTCTAAAGTTGCTTCTACTGATATTTTTTCTCTGTTATATTCAACCTCGGCAAATTTTCTGTTTTCATAGTTCTGGAAAGCAAGGTTGATTTCATGTTGTTTCTTACCGTTATACCCAATCTCTCCATGGCTTAGGAAGTTGTTCATGACACCCTGGTGTGAAAAGGAAGCAGTCATTTCATCTGTGAACGGTGTTCTCAACGTCACAGTGCCTTCAGGGTCACGCAATGTATCTAGTGAAATATCATTTGCTATTGTTTTACCATTGTAAGATATTGATCCAGACGATCGGAAATTACGTAGTTCACCGTTGTATTTGAAAACTGCAGACAATTCATGGATTTTCGACCCACCATACTCTACTTCAAGTTGGCTGTTGAAATCAGTTAGTTTGCCCATGTGTGACAACGAGACAATCAGATTCTTTGTCACTGGAGTATTTAATGTAAATCTGGCTTGAACACCATCGGTAGAATCAAAGAAAAGATATCCCGATAACTTTTTCTTGTTGTATACTATATCTGAGCTGGAAGTAAATTTCTTGTATGATCCATCATGATTAAAGGAAACAGATAGTTCGTGTTGTTTACGACCACTGTATGTTAATTCAGCCTGAGCTTTGAAGTCAAGTGATTGTCCGTGTTGGTTAATGGACAGTATAATATCTTTGCTGATAGGGGTCTTAAGTGTAGCTGTACCTTCAACGCCATTGGTGGAATCAAAGAAAACATATCCCGATACCTTTTTCTTGTTGTACACTATATCTGAGCTGGAAGAAAATTTCTTGTATGATCCATCATGATTAAAGGAAACGGATAATTCGTGTTGTTTACGACCACTGTATGTTAATTCAGCCTGAGCTTTGAAGTCAAGCGGTTCTCCGTGTTGGTTAATGGACAGTATAATGTCTTCGCTGATAGGGGTCTTCAGTGTAGCTCTACCCTCAACGCCATTGGTGGAATCAAAGAAAACATATCCCGATACCTTTTTCTTGTTGTACGCTATATCTGAGCTGGAAGAAAATTTCTTGTATGAGCCATCATGATTAAAGGAAACAGATAATTCGTGTTGTTTACGACCACTGTATGTTAATTCAGCCTGAGCTTTAAAGTCAAGTGGTTGTCCGTCTTGGTTAATGGAAACTATAATGTCTTCGCTTATAGGCGTCTTCAGTGTAGCCCTGCCTTCAATTTTACGGTTTGAATCAAAGTATACATGGCCGGATGTTCTTTTCCTGTTGTATGTTACATCACCAGATGTTGAAAAAGCTCTAAGGGTACCTCTATGCTGGAACGTTACAGTGATATCGTGTTGCTTACGTCCAAGGTAAGTCAACTCGGCATGAGTTTTGAAGTTAGTTGGCATGCCACTGTGGGTGAGTGATAATGCGACTTTGTCACTGAAAGGTGTCAATACCTCCGCGTCTAATTCTACCGAACCATCACTACGAGCATTAAATGTAACCATTACAGATACTTTCTTTCCATTGTATGTTCCTTCACCAGATGTTCGGATATTCGTTAGTCCACCTTCAGCGTGAAATATAAATTCTAGTTCATGTTGTTTGCGACCACTGTATGTCAGCTGGGATAAGGATTTCATGTCTGTTAAGTATCCAGTGGTTTCTGTACTGAAAATTATGTCTTCGAAATAGGGAGTTTTCAGAAATCCATTAACTTTCAAAACATTGTTAGAATCCACGGACAGCTGTGCTGACGCAGTTTTGTAGCCATAGTTAAGTTCTCCACTTGACTGAAAGCGTCTCCGTTCTCCGTTATGGTTCAATTTCAAAACAATATCTTCTGTATAAGGCGTTCTCAGTAAACCTCTTGCATACATATCTCCAGTTGTTTGAACGGCTAACTGACCTTCTGCTTTCTTACCATCTTGCATGTATTCGCCATTGCATTCAAAATTACGAAGGTTTCCTCTGTGTCTGAATGTTAGTTCTGCTTTACGGAAATTTTCGCATGGAGTGTGAACTTGTACTGATCCTTGAATTCCATTGTTAGACGAAAATTTGATAATACCGTTCGCCTTCTTCGAGTTTATTTCTGCTTCAGCTGTGCTCTCGAAATCGTAAATTGAACCTCTGTGGTTTACAACAAATTTACTGGACCTTAACGTATCAAATGGAGTGCGAACATTCAAGACCACTGACAAACCATTTGCAGTGTTGACCTCCAGATTACCTTCAACTGTTTTCCTACCAAAGTCGGCTTTGAAGTTAGATTTGCAGTTTTGAAGGTTTCCGGTATGTTCAAAAGATCCTGTCATAGCTGGTGATAAAGCTGATCTAAAGGTTATATCTCCTTTTAATGTTGGCTCTTTTTGAAGTGAAAGTTTTCCGTCGATGATTGATTTTTTACCGTATGTTACAAGGACTTTGCTTTTCATGAGTGATTCAAAGCTGTGTGATACAGCAATCTTCATAAGTTCATATTCTGGCGTTTGTAGTGTAACTTTACCTTCAACGGGACCAAGGGATGTAAATGAAACGTCAAGCTGACTTCTCTTCTTCTCATGAAGCGTTTCAAGCCTTGAAGCAAAGTTGTTCAAAGATCCAGAATGTGTAAATTTCAGAGCCATATCTTCGTATCCTGAGAATGGTGATTTCACATTTAGGGAAGCAGTTATCGGGTTTTCTGTGTTCAGTGATGCGTCTAGCGTAACTGTTTTCGAGTCTGAATATGTTATTTCTGCCTTTGTCTGAAATTTCGCAGTTGATCCTTGATGACTGACCACTGCTTTTAAGTTTCTGTAATTTCTTAGTGGTGTTTTAAGGGATGTTGATAAGGTAAATGGTCTTGATTTAAATTGTAAATCACCAATAAGTTCTTTCTTGTTCTTTGATAATTCTAGGTGGCATATGAAATCAGAAAGTTTGCCGTCGTGTCTGTATGCTGCCCTCATCTTTTCATATCCTTGATGTGGTGTTTCAACCAGAAGTTCAGTTGAAACCGTGGAATCTAATTTTGACCTCATATTTGCACTCCATATCTTTTTTCCAATCTTAACTGTTGATTGGCATTTGAAGTTGTTTAAATTTCCTTCATGTGTTACATCGAACAACACTTTTCTGAAGCTCTTGAAAGGTGTTGATATTGAAAGAACTGCTTTTATATTCTTGGTAAAGCTAAATGAAATGTCACCTTCAATTTCATCTTTCTTCCCCCATCCGATTTTACCCTTTGATTTGAAGTTGTTAGGGTTGCCTTTGTGTGTAAGCATGATGTTTATATCATCCGTAAAGGGAGAGGTGACCTTTAATGTCCCTTTTACTCTTTTGGCATTTATTAATTCCAGGTCCACTGTCAACGGTTTGCCGTTTCCATATTTAATCATTCCATTTGAATTAAGACTCTTCAAATTTCCATAATGGGAGAATGAGGCTGACACATCGTCTGTCAGGGGTGATTTCAAATTAAATAAGGCATGGATTTTTCTGCCATTTGTGAAACTAACATCTAATTGGTGTTTTCCCAGTCCATTATATTGTAAATTTCCTCCGGATACAAACTGATTCCATGTTCCTTTATAACTTAAACTTGCAGTTATTGGATGAAAATCTGGCAAGCGTACAATAATTGACGAGTGGTAGTTCTTCTTGTATTCATTAATAACCTCAGCTGAATATAATTTTCCTTCTGGATATTCCATTTGTACGTTTGTAACGCAACCTTTTGCCGTTGGATTATGTGTAAATTCAGTTGTAAAACGTCGCAGTTTTTCAAATGGTGTTGCAATACTCAGATCAGCTGCAATGTTTCGTCCCTGTAATAAGGTTCTTGATGTTAATGACACAATCTTGTTTGGTAGATATTCAATTTTGACATCTGTTCTCATCTTGCCATCCTCTGGACGTCTAGAGAATGTTACTTCACTTGATGGTAATTGCTGAAATGGGGTTACGAGTTTAACGTTTCCAGAGATACCTCCCTTCGTATTCAAAGTTGACAAAACCTGAACTTTTCCAAACATTGGTTGAAGTTCTACACTTACAGATGATGTCAACGATTTCAAGTCTCCTGTAAATTCTGCCTCTGATCTAAATCTTCTAAATGATGAACACGGTGTAGAAATCGTCAGTTGAATGGATTTTACATTGCCTGTTTTCAGTCTGCTTTCCAAAATCATCATTGGTTTGTTTTTGTATAGCATTTTTCCATCGACTACCAGTTCTCCATTCTGTATTTTAAGGTGATTTTCGCTAGTGAATATGTTATTGTTATTTACTGTCATCGTAACAGTGGTGTCAAGAGAATCAAAGTTGTGCTTGTGATTGACTGACAACTCTCCCCTTCCAGATGGGATTACAGAAATTAATGTATACTGGATACCAGCTTCTTTCCAGTCCAGACTGTGCTTACCCTTGATGTTTAAGGAGTAGGGGTCACCATTTATGTTGCTATTTATAACTGTAGTAACATCATTTAGAGTATTACTGTGACGCCAAGAGACGTCGTACCGTTTCTTAGGTGAGCTTAAGAGAATTCTTCCACTCTGCTGCATCATCAGTCCAACTCTGTCGTGTGTTAATTCTCCTTCATACTTGTAAACATTGCCATTTATATCCATGACCAAACTGTTCTCTTTTGTTGTACCCCTACTTTGATGACTTAGGTCCACAGAGATGGCTCGGATTGATTGCATATTTGATTTGATTCCAGCATGTCCGAGATAGACTTCATTTTCTTTTTTCGCAGATGCATCAAGATGCACAAACTTCTGATTCAGCTGAACTTTCACACTGGATTTCAATTCGTCCTGAGAATCATGGTCAATTAGCAAGGATGAACTTTTAAATCCTTTCACTGGTGTTTTCATATTGAATGCTCCATGAAGATGGCGGAAACTAATTGGTTTCTTCAGTGATAGGGTTGTTGACACTTGGTTATCTGGTTTCCAGTTGATATCAAGGTTTGTTTTGTATTCATTTACATCTGACAAATGGTCTACTTCAACCTTAACATAACGAAGCGTTTTAAATGCTGTTTGGACAGTTAGGCTGCTAAGTATCTGATTTTGGTCAACGCCTTCCTTCTGTTTGAAATTTGCATCAATTGCTACTTGCTCCTTACCATAAGATTTAATGTCGATGTGTGCATTTTCATCTTTACGATTAACATTTATTTTGTTGCTCTGTAGAGGACTTCTTGCTAAAAAGAAACCAACAATGTCCTTTTTGTTTTTGTAGACGAGTTCTGTCTCAATTAGTATCTGTTTATCTCTGTCTGCATTAGCATCCCATTTAATGTCAAAACGACCAGTGTAGACTGGATCTTTTCTCTTTGCCTCAATTTCAGCCATGACTCTTCTTGAAGGCACAGATACGTCTCCCGACACCTTTAGTAGTGCAGCTTTCTTGTACTGAGATTTAAATACTATGGTATAGTCTTTATTAAGCTGGGAACGGATTTTGAAATCTCTGGGGTTCAAGTTCAGCTGGCCTTCCACGTGTATTGGCTTCTGTCCTGTCATTGCAATATCTGTACTGACCTCATGTTCACCATCTGCTATTTTTAGATCGCTGGTTACAGTCGTTTTATGTCCAGCAAAGTTTGAATTTATTTCATTTCTGAATCTCCTCTTGTTTTTCTGTTCAAAGCTGTTGGTGAGCGAAAACTCCCTGTCATTCCATTTAACACTGGCATCGCCATCTAATGCTGTGAAACGTTTGGATTTGTTCTTCAGTTTCAAGGCGGCTGTAACTGACTGTTTTCTGCCGTACACAAGACCAATGTTGCTGTTGACATTCTTCGGATTGTGTGAATGACTTCCCTTTATCTTTAGATCTACACCCTGTTAATAAAGATTTAGTTATATTAGCTTTATGGGCTAGGTATTACTGTATTACCAACAGGACCAATCCGCACCAGTTAGGGTCTCACAAATTTCGGATGTTCACAAGCATGATGTTAGGATGAACTGCTAACTGGACGCTATTATAAAGCTCCGGTTGGTCTTTACCAATTTATTTAATTCAAATTGTATCCTTAAGTAACAAAAAGAAGCTGCAGTCAAATAAGGGGGTGACTTCTGATATCAATGTAAATGTTTGGTACTAGTTTTGAAATGCATACCTGATTTTGATATTCAGTATTGTCCATTAACTTTCAGAGTTAAAATCATAGTCCTCCCCTGCCAAATTTTATCAAACAATCTCCAAATTTATCTTTCAAATGTAAATACATAACCTAAATGTACAAAATATGGATTTATGATGTCTTTTCCATGTACAAGTAATAACTCCAAATAAATCTGTGAGCATTTGGTATTTGTAGTAGTAATATTTAACAAAATCTATGCAAAACAAATAATTTGGGAAATTTCAAAATTTCATAATCTGGATCAATGTAAAAAAACCATAAAATCTGTTATCATTCATTTTTCACAGTTTTCCTACCAAAAATTGCAAAATAGTCATACAAAATCTTTGCAGTTTCATTTGTATTTGTGCTTCCTATAAAAATGAGAGAGTCAACAATCAACCAAAATGTTATGTATTGTTAACTTTCAAACGGGGGTACTTTTTAAGGCAAATTCCGAAAAATAAACAATATCTCAGGAACAACATTTTGATTGTCTTAATTACTATGATGTAGAGATATAATTATAAAATAAAGGCAGTGATAAAGTTAAAATATATACGTTTGGTGAACCGCACTTAAGAAAGAAGATTAATTTCTGAAATTCTAAAAAAATCTATGAAAAATATAATTATTCATTTTTCGAAACTTTTGCCAAGAGAAATACTAGAGAAAACATTAACGACCGCAGATTTATTTTCACTTTATCTTTTTCAACTGGAAAACACAAAATAAGTCAATATTCTGTACGCTGCGCTATTTATTTCCAACTGAAGACAAATTTTGCTATCTTTTGTTAAATTTTGGTAGAGAGACGGCTTAGATTTTAGCTCTAACAGCTATAGGACAATACTCAGTATCAAAACTATATGTGCGTTTTAAAGCTGCTATCGTTAGCTTTATATTGATATGACCCCCTAAGTTTACTTTTTTGTTTTGTTTTGTTTTTTTTTGTTTTTTTTTTGGTGGGTGTGAGTGGTTTGCTACCTAATGATGCAGTTTTAATAAAACCAAAAATGTCCAAAGTGACCCACCGGGGCTTAAAATAATCCCCGAAGCCAGTATTCATCCGAAAATTAAGCTTATTAGCATCTGAAATTGGAAAAAGATATGTTTGTATATAAGTTGCTCCGGATGGCTCCAAATCTTGTTGGAGTGCACGATAGACCTACTTAGTCCAACAGATAACAATAATATCCATTTTTAACGTAAATTGTGGAAAATCATAATTCCGGTAATCGGAAAAAAATTATGATGCAGCGTAAGAAAAGATGAGCAAAATATAAAGAAAGAATAAATTATCATTAGCTTTAAATTTCACCATTAGAGGAATTCCACTGTCTAGTCATAGAATGCTTTACTATTTGATGGATTATTATTAACTACATGTATATCTTATCAGAAAAATCTCGTTCTTCTTTGCATTTCTTAAGTTTGACAAAATTGTTCAGTAGTAGAATCATCGATGTCTTAATAAAAGTTTGTGAAATGGTTCAAAATACTGATGATTCTGATGATTTTTTTCTTACTGAAGGATTCTTACCAGGGCAAGATGTTGAACGTCAGCATTTATATCTAAATCTGATGCCTTCCATCCTAGTTCATGACGAACTAATGATGTCACGTAGATTCGCTTGTTTTCATCCTTCTTTTTGGCCCCATACCGTAGGTCAAAATTCACATTTGTTAGCCTCTTCTTGTTGTTTAAGTCTGTAGTTATGACAACATTATAATCGCTATTCCTTTTGAAAAGGACAGACCTGCAAAAATAGTGTCACACATAAAGTGCCTTCAAATGATCTTATATATTACAATTAATTAGCATTTTATTGTGTATGGCCAAATGCATGTGATCACTTTTATTTCATTAAGTATGGTTTAATGCCATGTTTTAGCAATTTTGCAGCTATATAGCGGCGACTAGTTTTATTGCTGGAGGAAGCCAGAGTATCCGAACAGGGCAACCTCCCTTCGGCAAGGTGCGGTTAACAATTGATCAAATAAGGTATGAGCCCAGTACCATTGTCGTTTCTATTATCGTATTTTTAGTGATCTGTACAAGCAGATTTCCATTGTTGAGGAGGTAGGTTTTTATCCTAACTACTGCTAAAATGGTTCACTAAAATATTAACAAGACAATTCCTTTTCGTCATCAAAGACAAGATATCCTCTACATAAACTTCACCTCATGAAGGAGATTTATTGCCTCTTTTATTTCAGGGAATAGACAAACATAGAACTATTAGCAATTAAGACTACTAACCCGTCTCCTTTCAGTGACCAGACACTTTTTGTAATACCATAGTTCACTTTGCTATTCACAGTTATTTTGTCCCTGCTGATTCTAGGAATAACATAGTCAAGTGATATTCTAGTTATAATAGCAGCCTTTTGAACAACGATGTTTGATGATCCTTTTGTCCTGAAGAAGGGAGTTGTAATATCAATCTTGGACTGGAAACGAGAGGTGGATTTCCTGGTAGTTCTTTGGAGTCTTGCTGCAAATATATACAATTGCAACTCGTGTTCATGATATACCCGACAATAATATTGTTTTCCGAAATTGTGCCAGATTTGGTCACAAATGTAAATAATTCTCGATTAATCAAAGAATTATATTGAAATTGTGTGTTTATTATTGGAATCCATGAAAACTGGTCTAACTAAATACAAAAATACATACACATTATAGTGGAAAAAATAGGTCATTTCCTGGAAAAAACTTAATTCTTGGGCACTACACCGGATATATTGTAATTGTTTCAAAATTTCACTGAGAAGATGATAAATATAGCATTCTTTTCTCTGCAATACTCCTAAAAGAACATATAGCCAACTAATTTTTATCTAGGTCTGATTTGTTGTATTATATTTCCCATATGCATCGAAGTTATTGAATAAAAAAACATATCAACTTACTGAATACTTTAACTGTTTTGTCCAATAACCTGTCGAGTGTTAGATCCACCAGAATCAGAGATCCAGGTTTATATTCTAACGATCCTCCAAAGGCTGTCACTTCCTCCTTAGGGGTTCTTAAAGATAAGAATGGCATTAGTTTGGTGGCTTTCTTTGTGTTTGTTCGCTGTAGTCTTGTCTCGAAGCTGTATTCTTTGCCAGCTTCAAAGGAGATTGATGTCTTTATTGATGACATGGCCTTCTTGGTGATTAGGTTTACTACAAAAGAATGCTTAGAATGAAAATACAGTACAAACGTATAAGCAAATAAAATGCAATAGAACTTTTAATGAAAGTCAACTGCTTATAAAATATACATTTAAAATTTTATTTACAGCTTGAATTCATTTCCTTGATTGTACATTGCCTGTTATGTTATATTCATAAAAGAATATTGATCACGACTGTACAACAGAAAGCACACAAAGTGTTACTTCAGTTTTACTTATTGATTCTTATTACCCAATACCGACGACCTTTAATCAGACGGAAGTGTTTAGATGTACACATCTGTTCATTATCTTAATAATTAATTACCTTTAGATTGTATTGGTTGCTTAGACAATCCTTTCAGAGTAAATTCACCGTCAAAACTTTTTCCACTGACGTATTCAACAGAACTGCTAAGTCTGATGTTTTCCTTGTTTGGTATGACAATTTCAACATATGGAGTATACGTGTATAAATGGCCCTTCCTGGTTCTAGCCCATTCTGCAGTCATAGAATATTCTTCTTTGTTGTCGATCAGTACTCTGCCAGTTATCTGTTTTTGTTTGTTGTCACCAATAACAGCTCCTGAAGATGCATGATTATAAATTTAGTTACTTTTTTATCATGCAACTCATTTCTCATCCATTTACTTTTATTTCATATACATTGTATTTTGCTTTGATTAGACATGATTAAATAAACGAAATAATTATTTCTTCCAAGTATCGATGGTGTCAGATATGAATTTTCTTTTCTTGTACAATAAAGAAATTAGTATTCAGTATAACTAAAACAATACTGCACACGCCATCCATTCATACTATGTACATGGAATGTTACATAAAATACATTTGTGTTGTCAAAAAGAACAATTGCAGCTTAGCAGAAAAAAGAATAGCAATCTCAGGACTTGTAACTTAACATCTTTTTGACAAAGTGACACGTAGAACATGAACAGCTTTTAGAAAACTTGTGCAACTTTCAAAAAAGCAATTATCGCCGATAAATGTTCAAAATAACTAAACATTTACCTCTTATTGAAGCCTTTTTCCACGGTGATAACACGCTAATTTCCAAAACAGGATCTGGTCGTAAAAGACAATCAAAGCTCAATTCACGATCTACTGTTGAGCCTGGAGTATTAAAGGCTATTCTAGCTCTGGCCTCACGTTTGTCCTGCAAATGAACAAAAAAAGGAACCAATTTCATTTCAATATGAGTGAAATTTCAGATGTGTCCGAAAAATTAAACAAATGAATAATAGAAGGTTGAATTATTTGTCCACTTATCAAATTGGCAATGCTGGATTAAAGATAAATAAACTCTATGTTACAATAGAAATGAAACCTAAAAATTAACAAATAAACTGCAGTAATTTACCTTGACGAACTTGTACTCAAGATTATAACTGGCGTGTCTGTCACGTTTAAGCAATGTTACTCCAGCACTAACTGGTCCAGTAACAGGAAAATATGGAGCATCTGCTTTTAAGGAAGCATTTGGATACTGAAGTTCAGCACATAGTTCAAGTCCTGTAATCTTTGCCAATTCGTCACCAGAACATACTTTCTTTGTCTGTCTGTTCTTTGTGATCATTTTTTGTTCTCGTTCAGCCTCACGGTGAACAGTGAAAAAAGCAGTCCTAATACACAAAAATTATTTATATTACTGACAGAAATGTATAACGAAAATAATATCCGATGGCAAATTTCGTCGAAACATGATATTCTGATGCTATATATGTTAGTGTCATAAGAAAAGTTAATGTCGTTACAAAATTATAATTTTCCCTCTCCAATCACGTAAATGAAGTGCTTTACACTAACACAATTTACATTCCATTTTCATGTGGCTGGCAAAAACAACAACTTAACAATATGAATGAATAAATTGAATAATAATAGTTGATAAATGGTCTATATATTCAAAATTAAAGAATTTTTTTGAAGATTTATATACAAAAGCACACTTACTTTACGCTGAAAAGTTCCATCTTATCAAATGGTGTGTTGACTTTGGCACTGAGAACTTTGCCATTTGCAAGTTCTACATGTCCGTCCAGTGATGACGAAGAATGCATGGTTGACACCATTTTCATACCACTTTTTGTTACAAAGGCGTCCACACTCATCATACTGTTAATCTGTACAGATCCACTGAAAATATTAAGTCGCAATAAATTGACAACACTGATGTTTTTCTTGCATCTTTAAATTCTTTATGTACAAATACTCTAGTATAAGTTTTCCAGTCTTTCTTTTCGGTTCGATTAATTTTTTGAATGGTATTGGCTTTATAACATCAAAACTGTACAATTATTCTTATGACCTTATTTTCAATATGGATAAATTCAAAATGACATTATTTGACGTTTTCATTTTTGGTTGTGTTTTCTTATTTGAATTTTAAAGATATTTTCAATATGTCAGTCTACCTTGGTTTGATAAATCCGTTGATAGATAGACTTGGTGGTCTTGTTGTCAGTTTCCTTAAGTCCATTTTGCCAGAGGCTTCCAGGTCGATGGTAGCTGATCCATCAATTGTCAAGTTCAGTGGTAAACCGGCAATAGTAGGAATTATGATGCTGCTATCCAAAAACATATAGTTCTGGGTAAAAGAATATTGTTTATTTTTAGCAAGACTGGTAAGGATATCCAAGATGTTGATAGTTTTGCCGTCAGTGATATCAGTTATTCCGGTGAATCGGCTAAACATCAATTCGTTTCCAAACACTCGCATATACATATCCCCTTTTAATGCATCCATTTCAGATCCAAACTATAAAATACAATTTTAATGCACTTTAAATAATATGTAATGTGATAACATATAAATCTTGCTTTTTCCTTAATTGCTGAATTTTTTTTATACAAATCAACTACATAGAATATTGACGGTCCTGTCTGGCATATTCTGATGCTGATTGAAAATACTTTCAGAATGACATAAAGTGTCCTATAACAGAAATTTCATAATTTAATCGCAAAAGCTGAAAAGGATGTCGAAAAGAGTTCATAAAAGGCTTTAAAAACCTAAATGTCTACGACATGATTTTTCTAAATGATCCAATTAATTTTATTTAAAATCAAATAAATGTACCTGTCTATCAATGTTCTCCATTTTCTTGTCACTTATTCCTTTTATAGTTTGCTTTGTTGCGTCTTTGATGTCATTTTCCTGGAAATATCCATTGGGTCCAAAATATGATTCTAGTAAGTATTCAAGACCTTCAACTCGTCCACCAATTTCCAATAGGTTTACTGAATGACCGAAAAGGTCGAAGGTTATATTAGTCATTGCAGATCGGGGAAGGAATGATTTTGATGACCAGACAATATTGCTGTCCACGGAAGCACCAGTATTGAGTTTCTCCAAGAAGAAAGATGCTTCATAATTTCTAGAGTATTTCAATTTCTCGAGGTCGAATTCTTTCTTCAGTTGTTGATCGCTAATAATGCCTTTTATATCTTGTTTCAGTGGACTTGATGTTTCCATAAGGTTTGTCAAATGTGACCAAATGAAGGATCCAACTTGATTTACTTCTTCAGATTCTAAAAGGAATCTGACTTGTGACAGAGTTACATCAGATGGACAGGTCATCAGTGCGAGGTAGGCAGCAATCCTCAGCTCAGAATCCTCTTCTCTGTTTCTAAATACTCCCATGACATCATCACGCTAAAAATATTATATTGCAACCACATAAAATCACTGTGAACTAAACTATACCTTCTGCAGTTTCGTTGCATTTTTTTGAGAAATTTACTTTTATATTGTGATGAATATGACCAATTCAGTTTATTGACATCAATTTCCAGTTTGTGAAACTATATTTTTATCTTGTTCAGAAAATGTTTTTAAAAAATATCATTTATCTGTTATTGATCACATATTCTCCTCGACATTTTTAATTGGGAAATAAAAAGAAAAGAAAATACGAAAATATTAATTGCTTATATTCATATCTTCTGCTTGTTATTCTAGAGAAGTCATTGAAAAAAACAACTTACGCTGGATGAGCATGGCATACGACGGAAGGCTTGGATGGCAGCAAGTCGGACCTCAGTTGGGTTATCCTTTCTTGTAATACATTTGTTAATAGTTGCCAGTGCATTTTTAACATATCCTGCATTTCCAAGGGATCTAAGACTGAGAATTACCTACAGAATGACAAAATAACAGAAATAAAGTTTTAAGTGAATTAGATCATTTTGTACACTTTGAAACTGGAGAGATTTTATTTACAAATGCATTCAACATGCATTTGAATTACTTCCATCTTTGTTTCAAAATAAGAAATGCTTACTTTATGAATTTATGTAGATCAAGAGCGAGTTTATACACAAAGAAAGTATAGCTTTATGTCAAAACACAGCATTTTATGAAAGGAAAGGTAAATAGATCTCTCTGTCAATAAATCTGTAGTTTTTGTCCTGTCCTTTTAGAAAAGTCTAGCAATCGAATTGTCTTCTAGGGTCAGTGATAAGTTTTGACGATAAGAAGCAATTCTACTTTGTAGTAATGAATAGAGTCCTGGATTATCTGTTTCACAAGACGATAGCCTCTTCAAACAGAGAAGCCCGTAGTGTATTCCACTAATTTTTCTGTTGCCAAAAGTTCTTCTTGTCACATAAAACTACTGTTTTGAGATAAGCGGTTTACCTCGTTTAATTTAATGTTTTGGTCACCTACAATTCCTGATAAGACAAACTACATCCTTTTGAATGATCAAGTGAAACAACTCAATTTGATACAGAAGACAAACGATGATAACAGATGAATCTGTACAATGCGGTTGAACCAAGTATATTACCTATTCCTGATCTGTTGTAAAAGCAATTAAAGTATTGATCCCATATTCTGTTATTATCAATATAGTATTATTACCATATTTCGTTTTATATGTCTTGAAAAATAGAGTACAACCCACGGTTAAGACTTCAGAGAAACAATCATTCAAAATTTGATTAGCCCGTTTTGTATTTTTTACTGCATTTACTGAAATTGTACCCTTTATTTTTCCCTCCAAATCATTGTTAGGGAGAAACTTAAACCTTTCACCATCCATTTTATTAACTTTAATGTTTATTTTAATTGTGATAATTCTTGTATTCCCCTTTGCTTCTGAATCCTGCGATCTTATCTGTACTTCAGTTGATTGTGATATATAAAGCCGATACAGCAGTTGTCACGTGCAAATATTTTTAAAAGCAAAGGTAAACTGTTACTTAAGAGCAAAAGTAAAATCTTACTTTATTTTATCAGCCATGACTATCTCCAAGAGAGACATAATAAATCGTTAAAAATTAGTGGAAAAGAAAGCAGTATTTACAATGTTTGGCACTTTACTTGCCCGAAAACAGTGATATGAAAGGTAACTAGGATACTAACGGAAAAATTATTCCTCAAACAGCCGCTATGTTTAGATGGTAAATTCTTCACATACCGTATTCAGGTTGTCCTTGTCAACATAACATCCTACACCAATCTTATCCTCTAAAGATGACACTAAACTGGCGATTTCAAGGTCGTTCTCACAGGATGCCTTCTTACAGTAGGTATTGATGAGCGATGAAACGCCTAGCATAGCTTTACCGTTTACTTCCGTTGTTATGAGAGGCTGCAATCAATACAAATATTAACTACATGTATTAAAAATTTTTTTCACGATTATTTAACATACAAAAAGGTTTTATAGATATGCAATCAAAGTCATTTACTTGTTATAATTTGCCTATTTTCTTGATTTACAAATCAACATTGCAATTTTATTTATACAATTCATTACATCAGATTATCTTTGATATATGTCTGTTGAAAGAAGCTCCGTATCATTTTGAGTATTGTAAAGGGGCTTGTTTCATGGGGAAACTAATTTTTGCGAATTGGTCTGTATGAAAACGCCAAAATAAAACTCAATTTAATTCAGCTACTCACCATAATGGAAATTTCGTCAGATTATTGAAAATAAAAAGTGTCAAAGTATTTTGTTTATCTTTTAATATTTAAAAACGCAAACATTTACACCAACAAGGTAATCAGTTATACAGTATTTAGTGTTTTCAAGGTTTTTCTTGACACTTACTTTGACTTCATTCAGCATTTCTTTCGTTGGATCTTTAATGAAAGTCAAAGTTGTTAACCACATGTCGGCTTCTATTCCTGTCACTTCTTTACTGTTGATCAAACTGGTCATCATTCTCAGTGAAGCTTTGGTTCCCATCATAGGTAGGGCATCAAGGAAAAATTTCCTGTAAAAAAGTGTCGTTATTAATAAATTACCCATCCATAGTCGTATAAATTGAAGATCATTTAATTTCTTCAACTGGTATGGTATTTAACATTATTCTCAACACATCGTTTTCTAATCATACTTTTTGGTGGGAAGTAGATATTTTTTGGCATTAATGTGTTAAGTTTGAACAAAGATCCTCCATAGGAGAAAATACTCACACAACTCTCTTCCGGTTCGACTGACAGAATGACTTTCCTTTAACTTTTCCATACACCTGTCTGAGCTCATCAATGTTTAAAGCTTTCATCAAACGAACTAGTTCTGTAAACAGTTTCGGTGTGTCTTGTTTAATACTGTCTGCAGTTGAGATGCAGACTTCATTAAGTTTGATCATAACGTCCTTTGTTGATCCTCTGGCGTCGTTAGCATGGGTAAAGGCAAGTGACAGGCGTTCTCCAATGGGGGCTGAAACAAAGAAAAACTTGGTTATAAGAGAAGGGTTTGGTATGAAATTAAGGCATTTTCTTGTTTGCCAAATAAAATATTTCTTTGTTACGACAAAGACGTCTCCATAAATTAATGAATTGGCTTTATCAAAACACTTTTTCCCCATTATCCACTTGTATAAAACAACTGTTTGTAATCTCAGAATACAGTCTTGCGATAATATTTACCTGAAACTGAAGTTGCAGTTCGTTCTGTGACATATTTCAGTGACTGTTTTGTCTTTGTTACAGCTCCACTGGACTCTCTAGAAAAAGGTCTAAGGACGTGTTGCTCCTCACATACACTACTCTGAAGAATTCCCGACTTGCTAATCTCTTGTGTACATTCATGAGTGCTTTTTACGAGTGGAAGGGATTGGATTTCCTGTTAAAATAGTATACTTAATATTACCGTTAGTTGACAGGATATCATATTATATAATCAATACTGTTCATAGACTTCTTTCACGAATTGTAAACTTTTTATAACTGTGGTAATTCTACAAGTTGACGATTTAATGC
>JAOXYI010714043.1:2760-14254 GCA_028566495.1 Lithophaga antillarum
ACGGTTCTACTGGATGCAAATTTGTTTTTTTTTTTTATTTTTTTTATTTTGTTTTTTTTTTTTTTTTTTTTTTTTTTTTTTTTTTTCGTTCTGTAGGCGAGGGGAAAGAACTGCCATCTCTTAATCATAATCATACATACACTTAAAGTTATGGTCTCGAGGAATCATTTTCTATAGGCTGCAACCTCCATAGCACCTATACATATCTCCGTCGGAATTCAGTAAATGTATTACCGGACTTAGTAAAAAATATTCTAATAATAATTGAAACTATTTGAAATATGTCTTTATGTTTTTATGAGCACATATTACAAACTATAAAAAAAAATATGACCTTGACTTGATACAACAGTTGAGACTGTATAAGTTGGAACACCGATATTCGTTAAAGCTTCTCTCAATGCACTGCACTGGGCGTTGTACTGAGACATGATATTAATACTTTCTGGAGGCACTTGTTCTACTTCCACCATGTACCGGAACACCTTTAACTTTAAATATTTAATTTATTAAGGATATATTAAAACCAGCTCTTTTCGCTTAACATAAGGTTTTTATAATCGGCATCATTTAATCTAATTATATATTATTCTCAAAGGAATAATGATAAAGATTTGTAGAAAATATTTCGAAAGGTTCTTCATGTAAACCTACAAAGACAACATTTTTATCACGCATTAGTGGACAAGGACGGAATGTTCTGGTCTCAGTTGATTCCTTGTCTTAACTTAACAATAATTATCTTCGTACACACATATTTATAGTACACTATACTAATGATAAAAACATAGCTGCCGCATGCCTGTAGAGAAATGCTCACAAGTTGAGGGTACCAAATTTAACTTGACCGTTTGGGATGAATTGCTGGCCTTTCAGATATTTCGTTATACAAGGTGCTGAATCTACCACGAGATGATTTTTGCGTCAAATTATATTCATGCAATATCATATGATACCTACATTAATTTGATGCACTATAGCGTTTTGCTTTTTTCGATAGTTTTTAAAATATGTTTATTTAAGTGTTGTAAAATATAAAAAGTAGTATACCCAAATCAGTTCGAACTCATGAGTCCAAAGAAGATGACAGTGTACGCATAGTTGGGATTGCACGAAATCCAGAATAGAGTGAGACCAGGTGTGTCGACAGGTAAGCATCTCCTTCTTTGCATGCATCACCAGTCATGCAACCCAAAATCATGTCCGGTAGTATAGGTCACAAAAAAGTTCAGGACACAACCAATACAATTTCTATTTTAAAGCAATGTACCGGATGCCATGAAACATGTGTCGGATTCTGATAGAGTTTGTAGATTACTGTGTTTAGTTCCATGTTATCTTTATCTCCAAGGTTTTGTTTTTTTTTCTTTTTGTACGAATTTGCGACATTTCATATCTAACTGTTATCTTGTGCAATTCACAATAAGCTCACTGTAATCTTTAATTAGTCAGAGGAGACAATTTTCATTCTAATATTAAGTCAAGTAATATTTGGAGGACAAAAATAAAAAAAATGCATTGATTGATCTCGATTTTTTTTTCAAAATAATTTCGTTTACATAAGTACAACTACATCCTCCACAAAAACACAAAAAGACTGAAAAATGAAATTAAAAATAGATTGACACAAAGCAAAAATGAAATATAAACTAAATTAAAATGCCTGCATTTGATTACATCATTAAATTACGAATGAAACATTTTCGTAATATCATGATAATATACTATATGGTACTTACTACTTGATCAATTTCAAGTTGATTACGTCTGGACTGTTCATTTCCTGCTTCTGTTTTCACCGTTAAAGTTTCCTCTTCCCCTTCCACATGACAGAATACATGAGGATAATGGCTGAATTCATTACTTGGCCTTGGCCACATTCTCAGAGGCTCATGTGACATACCAATCCCATCTGCAGTCTTTAATTCTCCTTTATAAAAATGTTCCGATGGAAACTGACATATTGAGGGATGCTACAGAAAATATACAAAATGTAAAACGAATTTTAGTTCTTCTTATATATTAGAATAACGGTAATAATAATTTAAACGCCAATGTCGTGATACAAATTGATCACAATTGTAAGTACATTAAATTACAACATTAACTGAATAATAATTCTTTAAGTTTAAAACTACAGAAAAAAAATTACATAGAACATTTGAATTTTGGATACAGAATCCGAACGCTGAGGATTATTATCCCAGACTTCATTTCCATGTAAATTGATATTGACAATACGAAAAGGACATTAAACCCAAATTACAGAATCAACCTAATGATCTCAAATAATATTAGCCTTAGTCTTAATGAGACGAAACCTAACAATTAGAAGAGGAATAAAAATAATTTTGAAAGATCATTAAAGTTTCATTCCTTTATATGTTCTAATTTTACAAATATAAGATATAAATTTGCTGTAGCTGTAGACAAATGCTAGTACGGTTCTCGTTTAAATGTAAATGGAAGATCAATTCTCTGGAAGGATAAAAAAATGGCCAGCATGCTCTTGGAATTCCCCCAAAAAACTGCATTAAACTAGGTATGACTCAATGACAACAAAAATCACTTGTATTTGTTACCGTGGAAACTAGCTTAATGTTTTTCTGTTTACATTCCCGTTTTGATAGTGAGACCTCGAATAATCATGATTATCTTCATATGTTGTTTTAAGCTTGGATGAGATTTTCACAAAATAATATCGTTCACATCAACACACTGCACGTTTTTCAATTATTGGAACCCCAATTTGGGCCAACTCGTCATTTTTTTCTAAAAATAAAAAATGGATGGAAGGTGTTTATCAGTATTTGTTGGATAATCCACTAACTTTGAAGTAAAATATCATGTGTAAACGTTTATTATATCTTATTTCTTTCTAAACGTTCACAGGCAATATATCCAGAGGGCCAGACAAGATCATTACCAACAAAGAATCAAACACAAACGTTGAAGCCACAGACACAACACCATAAAATAAATCTATTACAATACGACTTCCCATAATAACCGAAAGTGACATCAGGTCTTCCGGAAGGGTAAGCATCTCCTGCTCCACATGTGGCACCCGTTGTATTGCTCAGTGTAAGCCAGTAACAAGTCGTAAATCATGTAAGGAGAACGGGTATGCATCTGTAATACGGTCATCAAACTTGTAATGGCGATCATAAAGTTTCGAAGTGAACTCCATACGCCAGCGACGCTGATATATTGCAGCAAAGATCAACAATACCGATATTAACTCAGAAAAGGAAAGTTCACAACTGGAAAATTGTCGTCTTCACGTTTGTCATATAGTTTTGATTTTAACCGTCCCCCGTTGTTTATCGATAGGTATAAGTCTAAGAAAGCTGCAGACTGAGATGTATCTGTGGTAAGATATACAATCTGTGTAAGGTACGAGTATCAAATTAGAAACCGAATATTTTTGTAACTACGAGACTTACGAGTACAGTATTTTTTTTTTTTTTTTTTTTTTATAATTTTTTTTTTTATTTTTTATTTTTAATTTATTTTATTTTTTTATTTTTTGCTTTTTATAGAAACGTACCATTCTATATTGCTTTGTCAGCATCGTCTTATACTGGCGATTTTCAGAATATCTCTCAAACAGAGACTTTTCCAATCCCAATTTTGCTGCTTCTCTACATTTGATGATTGGACGTAATTGTTTGTGGTCTCCAATTAAAACAACTTGCTTGGCATGTGTGGCAATTATAGGAACTATAGTGGCGGGCTCTGAACACATTCCACTCTCATCAATTATCAACTGATATATCCTTTCTTTTGTTGCTTTCAACACCTTTGGGTTGGCGACAAGCGACGTAGTGCAGAATATAACGTCATAGTTCGTTAGTTCTTCCTTTGTTGCCTTGCTCAAGATATCTTTATATTTTTTTATATCATCAACAGTTGTAGTTAATGGCGTTCTTTGACTTTGTGGAACATTTTCATTCTCCTTTGCTAGCTCGATATCATCTCTGAATTGTTGGTCAAACGTCTTTAAGCTTTCCGAATGCTGTTTGCCTTCTTCACGTATAACATGATGTAGAACAACCCCGAAATTAACAAGTTCTTGGTCTGGCTTAGCATCTCGGAGAGAGCGCCTGGACACAGTTGCTCTTCCAGGAATAGGATAATCAAGTTGCTCGTATGCGCTTCCATACATTCTCACTATTCGTGGCGCCTCCTGTCCTAATTTTTCTATCACAAGACCTATAAAATAATAATTATCTCAGCTTTGTATTTTTACCACTGGGTCAAGTTTTGCACATTTTGGGTTCTAACTGTTCTTCATTTCCTGTTCTTTCAGTTTCTAAACAGTTATCCTCGAGTACCGCTGATAAGACATGTGTTGTTACTATGCGCATACTGTGTATTAAATTAATTGTGATACCTTGTGATAATGTACTTTTTCATTTAGTAGACAGTAATGCAAAATTCATTAAAATCAGATTTTAATGAGGAAAATCTGGTTTATTTGCTGCCAAAATTCTTATTTAAACGATAAAAAGACAGGAAAGAATATTTACTTATATTTCTAAATCATATGTATATATTACTTATATTTAGAACACTGTAAAGTTTATAATCTACTTACGTGCGACCAAATCAACTGACTTGTTCGAGGGTCCACAAAATATGATCTGATTCTTCGTATCTCCTGTCCTTTGCTGCATTAAGGTGTTGAATTTGTTAAAAAGGTATACAAGTTTAACACCTGTATATGTTTTTCCAGTACCTGTTTCATATTAAAAGTGACTATACTTAATCAGTATCACTTTCTGATCATAGGAAACAGTAATTATGAACTTAATTTTATACGTTCGAAAAAAAGTATCACTTCAAGAGAGTGGATTTTGTAATAGAAGAGGAATCGTGATATACGGTTGTTGGATAAATTTGAAATGACTTATATTTTAAAAGATGTTTGTCTGGAAGATACATCAGTACAACTATTATATTTTAAAAAGTAAAATTTTAAAAAGAAACATATTTTCTTTGCCTTTAACTTCGTCGTATAAAATGAAAATCCTGCTTTCAGCAAAAAATGGGGGAACAAATCACCAATATGTACTAAAACAGTCAATCTTATTACAAACACCACTTTTTTGCCTTTTGTTGCTTGTAGAATATATGAAATACCTGGTGGTCCTTGTATGAGTTTAAACCTTTTCTTCAGGCTGGTCTTGATCGCCCAATGCTGATCGAGATTGTTCTGCCACATACCTACATCAAGCCCAGCATCGACAATTTCATTTGCAATTTCCGTGTGTCTGCGATCTGAAATCCAAGCATTTATTTTTAACATTTTTCTTGACATATACACAGCAAAATGGCAACCTAACTTGCTATTTATAGATACAGTTTATTCGTTTATGCAGATATCCTTAAGATGGTTCTGAGTACAAACAGTGGTTTTTAAGTATTGATTGTCTACAGTATGGATAAGTGATTGAATGGTTGTTCGTATTGTTGGAAACATAAAAGACTTTAAAAGTAAAATTCTGACATATCTAAGCAAAAAAACCAAAACAAAACAACACAAAACAAAACAAAAAAAAAAAAAAAAAATACCACATAAGTAGGACAATAAATAACGATAACATGATAAATTTAGTAGACCCTTTCAAAAATAATTCTTTAAATAATGGATAATTTCAGATGTTCTTGTATACACAGGAAGTGACAAAAAATAATGAAAAGGGAATAATTTTGGATAAATGCTAGACTAAAAATTGATAAGTTTCAAGTTCCAGTTCGTAAAGAATATTAAAACAAACCTGGTACATTAATGTCTTTTCCCTGTGCTATATTTTTGGCTAAGTCGCTGGCTTTGTACAATTGTTTTAGATGGGTTTCTAGTCGTCTAAATCAAAACATATATAAATATACATATGTATAATCATTTGGAAAGATGAAGCAAAAATATTTATGGTTTCTTCCAATGGTAGACATCTTTGCCGTTGAATTAAAGTATTAATTCTGCCAGTATCATGAGTGTTAACATAATGAATTTTTGTTCAGTTAAGACTCTTATTATATCGGTACATGTAATACTATGAATATCAATCGTAAGTAGAATTTCTGGGATTGTTACGTCGTTTTAACGAGTTTTAGACATTCAATTTTTGAAATGATATTTTCCAGTTACAATGTAATAAATAATTAGGATGTACATATACTGCCAGTACAGTGCAGTGCTTTATCTGCACCACCCGATAATATAAAAGAAGGTTATGGCTAGTAGTTCCTGCTTCGTGATGTATAATTCTTGCTGATATTGATAACTATTGTTGGACATTACCCGGTGATTTATCTTGTATGTTGTCACTCTTCATTTTGGAACCACATTTCAAATCACATTGTTTATATTGATATCAAATTTGTTGTTAGAGGTTATTATTAAATACCATTTGGAAATGAAAATATAACAGATTAAGATCGTGCATGAACAGATATACACATATATACATGTACATTTGCATAAGAACAACAGTGTAGTGACCCCAGGTGCTCCGAAATACCTATGTGAAAATATTGCCCTATATGTTTCATTCATAGTATATTTATTTAATAGTTAGTTATAATACTCGCCTGTCAACTGTAGACTTGTAAATGACTTCTAATCTGCAGTTTGAGGTTTCTTGTAACGGAGGAGAAGGGCTGTTTTCGTGAAGCATAAAAACCACACGAATTTTGTTTCTTTTTTGTTTTCCTTCAGCATGACCATTCTCCTTACTTTCATATCTGCATAACTTTGTAATCTCAGCATGAGCATTCCAAATATGACTGTCTTTATACGGAATCGGATTGCCGAATTTATCTTTAGTTCCCTGATCTAGTTCTTGAAAAAGCATAATACAGAGAAAATTGGCACTCAGTAACTGATGGTAATCTTTTTTCTGTATGGGATTCAATAAAACGGTGTTACTATTGTCAGCTTCTGGTATAAACCCAAAATCTAGATCACGTTTTTCGCAAAAATCCTCGTCCAAATCAAATTTTCCCAGATTACCCCTAAATTTTATGGGTACATCGTTAATTACAGCTGATTCTTCTTCATGAACTGCCGTGTAAGTCGATTCCATTTCAACTATCGGCAACCATGTTGTCTTATATTCATCAATACTTCTGTACTTTGGCAAAGAACTTTTGGTAGCATAACGAAGAAGTGTTTTAATTGGATCTTGAACATGAGGTAGACAGAATTTAACATTTTCTGTTAAAACCATAATAGTAGGCACTGGACTTAATATTCCTGATGTTTCTTGAGCAGACATCTGGACAGTCACGACTTGTCCGTGGTGAAAAGACATCTGAAAATGGCATGCATGTTCAGTTATTAATTGTTCGACCACTTCAGAACTAACATCGTCAACACTATTCTTAAAACTTTCAATGTTTCCTCTATCTTCTTCAATTTCACGAAGTCTTTCATTTGTGGATTTTTCCGAAATTTTATTGAATAATCCATCATTGTTATCTGATAAGACATTTTCTATTACATCAATCCAGAATTCCCGATGTCGGATAAAAGAAGCTTCCTTGTGAGGATATATTTTTATGAATTTATCCGGTCTGATTTCGACCCCATTTATCAATGGCTTGTGGCATATTGACTCATAGAAATTGTACAAACGTTTTCTCCATTTCACTGTAACTTTATGACGTTTGTTTTCTTCTACCAAGGCTAACATGTCGTTGTCTTGGGTAATTTCCGGAACACTACACACGTCTATGGAACTGAAATTCACAAAAATATTGCTTGTCGTAGTATGCTGAAGTCCTGGTATGAATATACCTATTCCCTTATCGGAAATTCCGTTAACAAAGCCTTGGAAAATGACTGGTATCTGCTTTAGATAATTTGCAAGTATTAATTCCTTACATTGCAATTGAAAAGTATCCCTTTTCTTCAAAGAAGAGTTTAAATGATTACAGATACTTCTCATTTCGGCTGAAGTATATGGGCAGTCTACACCATCAATGAAAGCATGTAACATCCTTTGAACAACTATATCACTATACTGCCTCAGTGGCGTTGTGAAGTGGACATACGAACTATCAGTAATATCAACATCGATCGACACCACGTATTGATAGGACGGTTGCAGTAGTTGCCAATTACACAAAGCAAGAGCTTGTTTTGGATGGATATAGTCGGAGCAAATAAGCTGCACAGCTTCTTCATATTTCTGATCTCTGATCAGTCTGCAAATCCTATTGTGAACAGTTTTTATTGTTGGTACCAATAATGGTTTAAAGTTGGGAGAACTATTTTCATCTTCAAGCACATCAAACCGTTCATCAGGATCTGTTGGCGCATTCTGTAGAGATAATTTCCCTACACCTGGTATTGTTTCTTCTTGTGTTTTCAGTACTAGATGCGTATAGTACTTATTCATTGCATACCATTCACATTTCTTCTCATTCAGGTTAGCCATTTTCATAGGTAACGGTTGAATAACTGGTATACAAAGGGGAAAGTTATCTGCCAAGAAATCTCCTACTGTCTGGTTAGCCAGTATGAGGAATTCCTCAACCAGACATCTTGCCTTCATAGTTTTCATAATGCAGTCACTTTTAGAAAAATCGATTTTCACCGGAGAAGCAAATGATGCATTCCCAAGACGTTGATATTTTAAGTTTTTTGCCAGAATAGACAGTGTTTTGATCTCTTCTGTTGCGAGATTAATTTCAGTACATTGTTCGTCAATTATGTTTTGAACATTCTGGTAGGTAAAGTTTTCGGATGAAGTAATAATCGTTCTCTCGATGTCTCGATTTATTATTTGTGTCCGATTCTGATTATCAAAATGTAAGAAAACCGATAATGCACATCGTTTTCTACCAAGAACGAGACTGCATATTCCTTTGTTTATATCATGTATATGCTCCGGGAGTAAAGACATTTGCTGAAAACCTCTTCCTATGTCAAATGAAAATCCACGTGATTTGGCAGCATTATCAATATAATCTCCTTTTGTTACTACTCTAGTAACATCAGTCACATGAACGCCAACTTGAAGAGTATTGTTTGTAACTTGTTCAATGCTAAATCCAAAATTTATATCGTTTGAATTTGCTTCGTCGATCGTAAATACCCGAAGTGATTTTGTGAGGTCTTCATATCCTTCAATTTGGAAATCGCTTCCCAAATGTACATCTTGAACAATGGAATAATCGTACAACATAGGTAACTCATTTTTCATAGATATCATTGCTAATCCTTCTTCTATGCATTTAGAACTGTGTACAACACCTAATACTGCGCCTAATGGATGTATATTAGTCAATTTCCATTTTAAAAGAACTACAATGAAAAGCCAATTTTCTTTGTCGCCCTCGTTCATTTTATGGTACCTGTCGAAGGTTAAATTACACGTGTTGCTATCATACTTATGAATTTCAACCCTTGATCTTGCAACTTCGGGATATTTATTAACAAGCCTTCCGTGTAGTATATTAATTTTTGGAATAGTTTTACAAACTGGGAGCATAAGATGACTTTGCCTTTTATCTATCAGACAGACAAATACAGGATGGGTTATATCCTTCAAGCGTTTTCGCTCTACGAAAGAAACTACTTCGCCGTAGTATTTTCCATCTGGTGCTTTGTGGCCATCATTAGAAATCTGTACATAAACTACATCATCTGAATAAGTTTGTCCGCAACTGGCCCGTCCAGAAATATAGATTTTCATGCTTTTGTCATCTATGGGAAAACAAATAGCTTCTTCCACGGATATAATTTTCAAAGTACATTTCTTAAATACATCCGGCTCCCTTGCATATCGACTTTCATCACATCGCTGGAAAATATTACGATAACTGAAAGGTATGGAATCAAAATTTTTGTTCGTTCTTATGTATTCATAACCGTTTATTTCCAATCCTTCACGAAACCAATTTTCATGTCTCTCATAAAATGTTTGGCTATCTGATTTCGTGTTTACATTTTGTGCTTTATTTTTGATTTGGGGGTTCTCATTTCCAACCCAGTCTTCATCTGATTCTGAATCCATTTTATATGTTGTCTTTTGGACACAAAGATTTTTTTAAATACTTCCCCTTTGACAATACCTGAAAGGTATATAAATCAACACACTGACTGATATTGCAAGTGTTTTTATGCGCTATTTCTTTGTTATCATTGAAGGAATTAACACAGTGTAACAGTACTACAACATCTGAATATTTTGTTAAAAATGTGAAAAAGAGAATCGTCTAGGTTTAACTTTTCTACTGTTCTATAATTTAAGTGGAAATATAGGAAGGATTATTTAAAAATACACCTTAAAAGTTAGATACAGTGAACAACACGTGATTTCTAGAGTTAAATACGGATAAACCAGATATTTCTATTCAATTCTACTGAGAAAGTAAACTATCTTGGACAGAACCAGTATGCTTCACATATCTGATATATTTTGACCTCCTTTTAAGAAATAGACGTTAGTAAAACTTTAATATGGTCTTAAGAGAGGGTTATGGGAGCCTCTTGGTCGAGGTAGAACACAAAAAATGGCTCCAAAAGATAGACCTTCAGTTAGACTTGATGACCGTTACAGAAACTTTCCATACGCAAACAGAAACGATTTGCATAAAAAGCATCCTGCATTTAGACTTACCTAGAAAAAAGTACGGAAAAACGACCAAAATTCACACAGCGGTTGGAATATAAGACAATAGTATTCTACACAAATCTGTCTGATATACAGCGGATTGGTCCGAAAAGTTCACTTTATGGGTACTGCGGCAGACTAAATTTTGGTAATCCTTAACAATTAAAACAATTTAGTTCATATTTGGTTTTAGTGGGAAATTTGAATTTTAAACATTTTCTTATTTATTAGTGGCTCAACAGATAACAAAGTATTTTGTCGTTTAAAATATTACAAACGATGAATTATGTATATGACCATAGAAAATTCGCTTTTATATTTGTTTTTATGATTTTTAAAAAATAATAATTCTGACATAAAAGGGAGGGACTTTTAGCTGGAGTGCTCTTCTGACGGTTAGTGTTTAGACTAGACTGAATCCGAAACGCTTGCCTCATTACAAGCAGACAGAACTTTCACATGTAGATAACCAGGAGCTGTCATAGAATTAATCCCACAGCAGTCTATGACAATATTATCTGGTAAATCAAAAGTCAATCAAAATCTAAAGAAACCTTTCCATTTAAACTAAAATGCTACTTAAGAAATTATTTCTTACAAGAAAAAAATTTTTTTAAATTGAAAAATAAATAAAAAGATTGATTGATTGATTATTGTTTAACGTCCAGCCAGCAATATTTCAGCTATATTCAGGACGAGAATAAGTTAATCAATACTAATAATCAAACGGGGAATGGGACAGACAATTGGGCGGAAAATTTTGACTGCCACTGGAATAGAAGGATACACTGGGTAGGGGCGGGAAATTTAGCCTTGCAACTGGCCACCTACGGACCACTCACGAAGAGCTTTGTTACAAGGGTTCT
>JAOXYI010714151.1:0-14251 GCA_028566495.1 Lithophaga antillarum
ACTCAGAAAAAAACATAATATTTAAATAATGTAATAATTTTCTTGTATTTATTCATACATAAACGACACAGAAAGTGATTTACATGAAACTCTTATAACACGGGGTAGAGATTATCGGCCAGATATCGGTACAATTCCATGTTATCGATAGATAAAATCGGTACAATTCCACATCTATTGTGACAGAGTTCCCCAACAGTAAGCTTGGTAGTTTAGTATTTTAGTATACGAAAGTTTCATTAGCACAGAAATGCAAAGCAAATTACCAAGATTATCCAACTGATCTACTCTTTCGTCATTTTTCCTGGAGATGCTGAAACTGAATAAATAGAATGAGAAGCATACCGGAGTTCACAAATCGCATATCCATAGGACCAGACAAGACCGTCATCAACAAAGGATCAAACACAAATACAAACTTGGAAGTAAAACACCTTTGTACAACTTTCACCTGGTTTACGAAGAATAACAAAATATTGCATTTTTCTAATAATAGTTTCATCTGTAAATTTCAGTCGTGTTAGTCATATTACATAGTGTTTTACTAAAGTTCGGAATGAAAGAATATGGCTGCAAAATACAAGGTAAAGGCCAAAAGTCTAGGAACACCGTTTTTTGTTACTGTTTATCTGAAGGCAGCTTAAGACCGTCCACGATAAGCCAAACATCTAATTTTACGACAAGTGCAACACCACCCCTAGCCTGCACTGTCTCCGAAAACTTTAATAATAATGATCATTGATTTCGTTTTTTAATGAACAAATAAAGGTAAACAAGGCCTATACAAGTAACGAAGGGATATCGAACAACAAGGGTTTGAACGATAAAATGTAAATTATGTTCACGGTTGACAATTTTGAAAAAAATTACTGTTTTTTATGTTTGACTTGTTGGTTGATTAAGGCTAATGCCACATTCGGCAATATTTCGGCAAGATCATGAAGATTAATGTTAGTTGTAAATGAAACCGGGACTGTTAAATATTCTGACACAAGATTAGCGCGCAACGTGTTCAAAACCTAAGGTATGACAGGTATATGATCCGTACAGGTAACAATGTAGATCATCCTAAACCATTTGGCAACTTAACATTAGAATCCAGCATTAAAAAATATTTTCATTCACGTTATATTTAAAGATACTTTTGCACTATAAAATAGTGTTGTACGGTGCTTAGATGGCACGATCATCGTTTTCAAGTAAAGTGATAAATTTTCTTTTAAATTGCGTCAACTATAATAACTTCCTTTAAAAATAATATTTCTCTTGAAGATACGACATATTAACAAAACAAAATATTAACGAAGTATATTCTTGTCAGTTGACATGAAGGTTAACATTCATATACGTCATACTTGGTAATTGATAAAAAAAAATCTTTGCTGTATTAATGCAGATTCATGCTTACAGGACTAGTAAACATGTTCTCGAATGTTTAACTGATTAGAGATGTACTAGTTTATTCTGCTTTGTTTTTTGGTGTACTTCCTGATCTTATGTAAAATCATTTATTCCAGTCCTGTCAACAACATTCTATTTCCTAAACATGTACATATATTATTACACAGTTCTTCAGCATTCCAGAAACATGTATTTGTTGGACAATGTCAAGGTATAAAAAACTGATTTTAAACATAATACAAAATTCAAAATCCTAACATTTTAGTGAAATTATTCATATTTTACTGTTTCTTTATAATCGTCCTCTCTAATCCACTTCAGTAAGAACGTCCAGTTCTATGTGTCATGCAAGTTTTCTTTTTAATAGTATGTACTTGGTTTTACTGCTTCAATATCATCATAAAAGTTGAACATAATTTTGATTTTCCTGTTTGACAGAAACTTGTTATAATTGTGTATATAAGTTCTAACCAGGTAGCAGTTTACCTGACGGATGACCAAATAATGAATTTTTCGGCTATACATGTAAGTTTTCCGCATGCATGGATCTCGTTTCATCGTTTTAAATCTTGACCTCGATTGCTTTGTTTCTTGTTATTTTATTCTTTTGTCATTCCTTTATACTGTCATGAAATAGACAAATAAAACATGTTCGTTTTCGTGTATTTCAAGTCTTATGTTTGTTACTGTAATCAATACAGAATAAATTATTAAACAGACCTATCTCAAATATAGATATACGTTTTTCCAACCAGGCCAAATATTAACTACTCTGATAAAGATATGATTGGCAATTAATACAATTAAATAAAACAATGAATATTGGATTTGATACAGGGCATTCAAGTTCAACTGACTTAAGACACAGCGACAAAACCCGACTTATTTTGGTGCATTCCTTTCAACTTTCGTAATTTATATGTGGTTTTATAATTCTGAAGATTAGGAAGGATTAGGTCGGTTGCAAAATCATTTAAAAGAATTAGAAATGCAGGATTTATGACAGATGAATGACATGTTGTAAGTAATTATGTTGGGACATTATCCAGATATACCGTAAGTAATTTTCAATACGTTTCCAGATTACAGACGCCTATTTTGAAGAAAAATACAATTTCCATAACGATTCCAGGATTAATACCTTATTACTTTCCTCGAGAAGTCTGACGCCAACAGTCTCAAAAAGTAGAAATTGATCTTCACGGCAGAGTTTTAGGGTCTATCGATAATCTAGATTTTTTTCCTATGATGTGTCAAAATACATCCTGAACGTCCAGTTCTTCGACACATTTTCCTGCAGTTTATATCTACTAAATTTTATTCTGTTGAGTTCTGCATCGTGTTCGATGTCTGGAGGAGATGGTGTTATTAAATAACAGGTATTTTGTTCATTTTCCTTATGTTCTCGTCAGTGATTTTTCCATTGTGAATTTATACTTTTAGTAGTCAGATATGGATGAGTAGTCTATTTCTCACTTCAATGTAACTTTTCATAGTTTGGTAATCCTTTTTGCCATTTTGCAGAGCTTTGCCAAAAGCAAGTTCATCACACTGCTATTGGAAGTTGCTAGGTTAAGATCTTGTTGATCTGATACCCTGGAACTTTAAACATTCTGTTTCGTTCTGTCTTGAGTGGCTATATTGCTACATGTACTATAACATGAGCTTAATACATTTACTTTTATAAATTTTACATCATCTTTGAAAGAAAGATACTAGTAATTATATATGTTATCACTAATTTACTAATTTCTTTCTCAAATTGAACTTCCAAATAATGCTGGAATTACCTTTTTGTATTTTTAAGTACCGGTCTTTATAAAAATCAGACAATCACCATAGTACCGGTGATACATGGTAGGAGAAATCCCATTTACACCTAAACAATCCTCAACTGACTTGTTACAAGATAAAAACATTAATTTTGATATGCCATTCTGCACTTTAGTGAAAAATAAAATTAAAATTCTTAAGATTTCAACCAAATTTAGAGTTTATGAAGAGTTATCTCCCTTTTCCCTCTAGTTTACAGTGCTTTCTATGTAATTTATACTAAGAATATGCAGCACTGATATGACCAATAAATCTTATTTTTAAAAATTAAACAATATAATAAACAAGAAAATGTTTTGTTTTTATGGGATATTTTGGTGCATGTATCACCGACTGTCTGATTTTTATATCGACTAGTACTCATAACTCTGTTTTATACTAGTATTCCATCAACAGCCCGATAACGACTATTTTTATACAATTATACAGATCTATCAATCTTCATCGACAAATGGGTGAGCAAGCTCTTGTAATAAATCTTGCAGGTTAGGTAACCTCTGTATTGGTACGCTAATGAAACTAATGATAGTGGTAGTCTCTTCAATGCCTGCCATTATCTGGCACAGTTCGTATTCTATGACAGTGAATGAGAATGTTCCATACTACACTTTTGCCTCTAATCACTTTACACATGTTATTATATTATGTACATAATACCTTTCAATTTTCTGATATGCATTCGGTAACTTAGTTTTTTTTCTGCTTCTTGTGAGTCACTGTCGATAGTTCAGTGGTAAATTTGATCGTTTTTTCAGTAAACTTTCATGTTATACAGATTTTACATTCGTCTTATAATGTTTCCGATACCTTTAAACATTTGAACTGGTACCTATATATTCCTCCTCCTTCCACTTCAGTTTTAAATCATTAACAGTTGCCAATCAACTTCGTGTCTGTAATAAACATGATAAAGGGGAGGGTATGATAAAAGTCCTTTTCTGCCCTCTGAAAAAAAGATTACATGATCGTTATAAAATTAGGATAATGTTATTCTGAAGTGCTTCTTCTTAGAGTAATTGAGTGATTTTATACAAATTAGTTGACGATGACGTCACACTGACGTCATGAACGTGTCGTTAATCAGCATTTTTAGTCAAAATCTCCAGATTTCTGTTAATTTTCATTAGTTTCGGTATAATTAAGAATGAGCAAGTGCATGTTCCAACAAAATATTTATACCAGCACATGTGTCTGATAAGTATACAGCTCTGGTGTAATATTTTTATGGTTCACGCTCTTGCTTATATTTAATTTTAAATAAAACCATCCACAAAAGTGTGATTTTTCCGGCATTTTTGCACTTTTTGTAAACAATTGCTATCTTTGAAGTCCAAAATTAAATAAGGTATTTTTTTCCCAATAAGAGAGGAGACTTGTATACATGTATATGTATGTGGTGGTAACTTGTTAATGTAACGTAGTTTACAATTTTACAATTTAAGGAGGGCAAAAAAGAATCATTGTCGTATCTCCTCCTTTGTTTGAAATTCTTAGATGTTCCTAAAATCCAAAAAATAAAAGACTTTAATAAAAACGAAATGTAAGCTCGTAAAAAAGGGGTCAACAATAACAAATTAATTTAGAAATCTTTTCAGAATATGTTCGTATCACATCTATTTGTTTGTTGGAATAAATTTTTGTCTCTTTCAATGTTTCATGTTATCAGTTATGTCTTGTGGTGTCCAACATGATTTCCGAGTAAAAATGATGTTCGTGTCGTCCTGTACATCACGAGTGCTGGATATAGGCCAAGAGAAGCTTACCATATCGATGCACCTGTTTTCACTCCCAGTTTTACATGGAAGTTCGTATTGCCCAGTCGCAAGTGTTCGTGTCACTCCTAGTTGTTTCTTGGAATAAATGTTTGCCTCTTTCAATGTTTCATGTTTTCAGTTAGGTCTGGTAATGTCCAACATGATTTCCGAGTAAAAATGACGTTAGTGTCGTCCTATACACAAAGAATGCTGTATGCAAGCCAAGAGAAGCTTACCCTATCGATGCACCTGTCCTCACTCCCAGTTTTATATAGGAGTTGTTATTGTCCGATAAAGTTCTTTAGTTTTTACTGGTATTGTCTTCCTATTTTTATTGGTTATTGGTATTCTCACTGTCGACTTTTGATGTTACTGTCGACTTTTGATGTTACTTTATTGATTCTCTTTTCTGGTCATAGAGAACGACTTAATTTATCTATTTATTTATTTTTCGTATATCGGTAAATTTATTGGAAATAACAAATTATTATAATTTTTCAAAATATTGTTAGGTTGCATTTATAATTTGTTTTTAATTCTGAAGACGTCTTGTCAACTTTTTTCTGAATTATTGCGTTAATTTTCTCCTTTTTATTGCTGTATATACAAATTAAATTAAAGATGGTTTTAAACAGAAAGGAAAATATAATTTGATTAAAGTTACGGTTTGAATATTGTAATGGATATCCAATGTCAAAATCGAAATAAACTCAATTTTCTGGAGGTGCAAATGAGAACGTCTATACTGAAAAATACCTGATCTTTTAATAGTCATCATATGCGAAACTGAAGTTCCGCAATAAAGAAGTGGTTAAATAAGTAATAAAAATTAATACAAGGCTGTAGTACTAAAAATACTATAAAACCACTAAATTGTAGGAAGGATTAGATTTGCTAGGGAGTAAGCGAAATTAATTCTGGAAAATTATCATTTAATTCATATTTATTAGCGCTTAAAGCTATATTAGTAATACTTGTATGGAAATAAGGTGTGGATAATACTATATGGTGCAGCATATGTATTGAAGCCATTTCATGTGGTTTTACGAATTATGCAAAATATGTTAAAAAAATATATCTGACAATGTTAATATTTAAGACTGTACAGTATATTACGTCAAAACTATCTTGAGGATCTTATCCTAGAGTTTTTAATCGTTTTGCCAGGATTGGCGATGCATAGGCTGTAGGTTGTTTTCAGCTTCTGTGGGCGTCTTCTTGTAATTTTATAAAGATGAACGGTTCTGAAACTTAAAAAGCTGTTAGTTTTGAGATCAGAAAAGGAAAACATGTTGGACAGGTATATCTGTATTTTTAATTTCTATTGAAAACATCAGTTTATTTTATTTTAAGAGGTGATGTCGTGAAACCTTATTTAATTAGAAAAAATGAAGAAACTTTAATAGCAGGTATTTTTGTTTATTTGTTTGTTTGTTTGTTGTTTTTTTTTTAAATTGCAAACTACATGATAAAAAAAAGTTACTTAGATGCACCAAACGAGTATTTCAACAACTTATATCTCATCGGTGGCTCTCGAAGTTGCATATTTTAGACTCCAAAGTGAATCAAATATTGAAGAGCGGACGTTACAATGTTTAGCCAAAAGTATCTATGGATAACTTTGCAAGATAAACCTTAATTTTGGGAATTTCATAAAGTATTCTAGTAATTTTTTTAATATTGTAGTTGCTCCGTATGCAAAGCTTTGAAGCATTAGGATTGATGGATTTTTTTTTAGCGATTAAACACAAATTTTTATTCAATCGTGTGTAGTTTTCAGAGATTCCTTTAGGTCACGTGTACGTTAATCAGGCCCCATTTTACATGTACTTGTGGTTATTCTTGAGGTTAATAAGTGTTGACAGTAGCATATATATATATATATATTCATTACATGATTTCCTCCGGAAGATAACAAAGAAAGTTTAATTAACTATCTCTCCAAAAAACTGTAATTGTTTTTGCAGTTACCTAAAGCTAACTGATTTGATCGTGTAGGTCTGCAACCTTTATAGAGAAGATAAGGTCAATATGATATCTCGTATGGGTGATTGTATAGGTTTATTCAGTATGGACTTAACTACACCAGAAATAATACAAAACATAGAAGGGTAAGGATGTTACATGTATGTTTAGTAACGTTCAAATTTGGTGATGTGTCAGTTAATTTTCCTTTTCGCAATATATTGCGTTCGTTAGCTGACTTTCTAATTCTCAAGGGTTCCATATCCTACAAATATGTAATTTTTAACATCCATGAAAAGGTGTCGTTTTTATTCCTGAAGTTTCATGCCAAATTTTCTTTTCCTACTGAGTGAAAAGTGCAAAAGAATTTGTAGAAATTCGTTTTGGAAATGCTTTGGAGGTTTTATATAATCTTTGGGATATAATATATGTCCGTGAATTGCTGTCGTTTATTATAACATATCATATCATAATTGTAGTTACAAGGGTCTTTATTTTTTTTGTTACATACGATCAAAGATCTCACTGATACACTTATGACCAGTCAAGTGTGCTTGTATAATTTTTTTAAAAAATCCGTATAAATCAGTATTGCTATTTGATGACGTCTGACAAGTTAAGTGCTACCATGCCATTTTACAGGTAACCTTGAAGAAAAAATATTTCGTACATTTTACTTTATGTAAGTTAGGTAATAAAACAATTCAGCTTTCAAGTTTTATATCAAGTTCTTCTAAATTATTGTAGAAATTTTGATAATACAAAATCTAAAATGATAGACTGCAGTTGTAAAGATCACAAGCACCGTGATGACTATTTGACACAGTATATCTTTGTAAGAGAAATATCTGTCTTACCTAAGGAATATATTTTGAACGAAATTTGTTGCAATTTGTAGCTATACACTATACCTCTAACCCCCACTCTATATAAGCCCATGTTGAAATTTCTGAAATGGTGCCTCGGAAGGTGCCGACTGTCGTTTATGTGCATATTGTATTAGGTCCTATGCCTTCGGTATTCTTCATAAAGAAATTCTTTGTTCTTATGGCACATTAAATTTTGGTATCGTTGAAAAAATGGAACAATTTGTATAGGGATATAAAATATTCCAAAAAATATAAGGTTAGCCTCCCCGTGTAAGTTTAAAATCTTATATTCATTATAAAGTATGTTAACATTCAAATCTGAATGAACGATTAAATAGAATTAATTTGTAGTCTCTGTATGGTTAACCGTTTTTCAGTGACGATGTCTCAAATTCTTCGTGTCTTTATTGTGTCTTTAAGTAATTGTGGATAGATAGATGTCAAAATGTATTTTGTTGTAAGTGTTACTTTTACTAGTACGTAGTTTCCTAATTGCATATTCGAAGCTTACACATAAGATGGTGGGTGTTATATACAGAGAAAATATTGATCCGCGGTAATGTTTTGCGTTGTTCTTTTTGGGGGGGTCCCAATTTTTAAACCTCCTTATTTCAGTACGCTTTATCTGACCATAACTATGGATACCGTTTTCTGCAAGACGGGGTAAACCTTCGTGTTAATTAATTAAAATTTATAATGACTGAAAATTTTGTGATGTATTTAAGCAATTTCATGTCTTATTTGTAAAATTATTGTTTTTACCCCTATGTAAAACTTTGCAGCATTATGGTGGAATTTTGTACTTAATTATATGTCGTTTTTCGATGTTCTTTTCGGTCACATTTATAGGTTAATCAGGCAACCTTTTATAGATATCTGTGATTACTCATTAGGTCAACAAGTTTTGTCAGAAATGTGTAAGATTTTTTACATGATTTCCTCCGAAAAATAACAGAAAAACATTTAATTAACTGTATCTTAAAAAATACCAAGTATAATCGTTTTTGCAGTTGCCTAAAGGTAACTGATTCGATAGTGTAGAAGTGTAGATGTGTAATCTTTGTACAAAAGTTAAGTCCAATATGATATCTTGTATGTGTGATTATATAGGTTTTATTAGTATGGAGACATATACACTAGAATTAATAAAAGGGTAAGACTTTTATCCTCGTATTAATTTTCAGTAACTATCAGATTTAGTGAGGTGATTTTCCTAATCGCATTATACATGTTTTAGTGCTACAGTTTAAACATCCATAACAAGTAGTGGCTGGTATCATTGACGCTTCATTCGAAAATTTCTGTCCCAGCTGAGCAAAGAAAAAAGTTAAAATTTTTTTAAATCTTTTAGAAATGATTTGAAGTTGAAATAATCGCTGTACATTCATTGAAATACTTAATCATAATGCTAGTTATAGAGGTGACCGTGTTTATTTTCTATTTGTTAAAATCTGAAACCTAGGTGATATGACCGCAATCTACCGAGATTCAATTGTGTTTATACAATTAGAACAAATTTATTCATGTAATTTCAGTGTTCATTTTTAATGACGTCTGTCGAGTTAAGTGCTGCCATGCCATTTTATAGGTAACCTTGAAACATGAAATACTTTGTACATTATGTAAGGACGGCAGTAAAATATTTCAGCTTTCAAAGGAGAAGGTATCATAAGGGTCCTTTTTAGCCCCTGAAATCAAGGTTACATGATCATTAAAAAATAAGTTAGTGTGAAGTGCTGTTCTTGAAGTCGTTTAATCATTCTATGCAAATTAGTGAATTACGACGTCACAATTAAATCCTAAACGTGTCATAAAAGAGCTATTTTGGTCAAAATGGCCATATTTTTGCTATTGTTTATTAGTTTTCGTTAAAATTAAATATGAGAAAGTGCATGTTCCAACAAACCATTTATAGTATTGTATACACCTTATCAATACACAACTTCTGGTGTAATATTTTTTGTGGAACACACGCTTGCTGATATTTAATTTTAATTAATACCATCCAAAAAGTGCGATATTCTGGCATTTTTTGCACGTTTGGTGAAAAATTACTATCTTTGAAGCCAAAAATTGAAATGACTATTTCGAAGATGAAGATAAAATTTGTATTTTCTAAATGAGAGGAGGCTTGTGTAAACTTAAATGATGGTACCTGATTAATCTGGTACAAGTCATAATTTTACACTTTAAGGGAGCCAAAAAGAGGCCTTATCATACCTCCTCCTTTACATCAAGTTCTTCAGAGCTATTGTCGCCTTACAGTATAGTTAAAAACACATCACAAAATACCCAAAGTTATTTTGATGAACCATATATGTATTTCAACAATTTATGTCTCATCAATCGTGCTCGAAGCCAATTGTTTGAAAATTCAAAAAGAGTCAATTGTTGAAGAGCACTAAATCCAAAGTAACCCCCAAAAAAGTCTGCCCATGCAATACAGAGATAACCCTTAACTGTAACAGAATTTAAAATTTTACTGATTGGAAATTTCAAAAAGCTGTTCAAGTAATGTTCGTCCTAATACCGAATTATTGGTTACAGGGTTGATGATACCCTCGAGGGTTAGCAGTCCACCAGCGCTGGCAACAACTCAGTGGTAGTAACACATCAGGTGCACCATAAGCGGCTTTCAACAAATTAGGTCTCATCAGCTGCGCTGGAATCAAAATGTTTGAAAAGCGAAATATCGATTAGTTTGTATAGATATAATATTCAGAAAAAATATAGCGAGTCTCTTCATTTTACAATTAAAATCTCATATTCAGGATAAAGGATGTTCACATTTAAATCTGAATGGAATATTAAGTAATTGTGGCTAGATAGATGTCTATTATGTCAAAATTTTATTGTATAAAAAGAATTTGTTGCAACTGTTACTTACAACAGGGTATGCTTACCCTTCCGGAGCACGTGGTCTCAATTTCTGTTTTGTGGGAATTTATTTTGTCCGAGCTTTTGTTCCTTTTGGTATGTTTTGTTTGTATTTATTCATCGGTATCATCCACATTGTGCTTTTTGTTATACCCCATTCAACTTTGGTATCTACGGTCACTTTACTAAAAAAATTACTTTAAAGCTTTTAAATCGTCACTTTGTAGTTTACACATGCCATGTTGGGTATTCTATACTGATATTTTCGTGGTATTGTGTTGTGTTGTACTGTTTTAAGTTTTTTCTCTCACAGCTTATTTTGAAACCTCGTTATTTCAGTATGCTGCAACTGAAAATAACTATGAATACCTTAGTTTTAATATAACGTAAAAATTTTAATGACTGATATTTTCATATAGTATTTAAGTTATTTCATATGTGTGGTTTACAAAATTGTTAGAGTTGCCCGTATGTAAAACTTTCCTATGCTCTTTTCGGTCATGTTTAGGTTAATCAGACCACATTTTACAGGTATTTGTGGTTACTCAGGAGCATAATATGTTTTGACAATAGTACATAGTTGTGACGCGATATTCTGGGGAAAATAACAGAAAACGTTTAATGATTCAAAAAATGCAAATTGTGATCTTCAGTTTATACAGTAGCTTACACATAACAAATACTTTATTGTCAATTTGACGCCCCATACGGTGCACAATATATGTACAAAGTACAGACCAAATAGCAAGTTGACTAGAACATAATTAATGAATATAGAACAAAAATATAATAATACTAATAAAATAAAAATATAAAATGATGACAATAATGATTGAACAGGGGACAGCAAGCACAGTGATAGATCTCTGAATAGTACATGAACTTCAGGAATTTCACGTGTCAAATAGATATATAATAACTCATGAAAATTGATATGCATTCACAGTTATAAATTTGTATAATACATTTTGTGTATATATTGTTTTTTAATAACAATTTATTCATATGCATGAGATAGTACCGGGGAACAGGCTATCCACCTCTACTGGATATTATTTTATTTCTAGTCTCTAATAATACATGAATTAGATTGTAAACTTGTTTTATTATATAAATATCTTCTGAAGACATTAACCATAAAAATTTTAAGTCTTCGTCCAAGTTCTTAAAATTATGACATTTGGATTATATTTCACTCAAAACATAAGATGGTGTGCAGTATATATAGAAATAGTTTGTTTTGTGTTGTCCTCTTTTAGATTTTTGTCTATCCGAATCTATTTTTAAACCTCATTTCAGTATATTTCATGTTTTGTATAATTAATAATGATTTACAATCTTACAGCTTCTGACAAATGACGCAATGAATGATGACAACACTTCAGTTGTGAGTTGTTTACTCTGTATATAACAACTTGAAGTACACCATATTGGATATAGTTATAGATTTTGTTAATGGTTATGGTTATATATGACTGTGTGCTGTGTGGAAGCAATTTTTTTTTTTATTTTTTCCTTGAATTATAAATTCATGATCGTCAAATTGTTTTAATCTGAATGTCCTGACATTCAAAGAAAGATAACTCTAAGTTCTTATTTTATGAGACCTGTGGATTTCCAGTTGTTAATATTTGCCCTTTTCGTATACATAAATAATTCATAGAATCAATAAAGTGGAATAATTTCGTTTGTTACGATCCTTTTTAATTATAAAAATGGCTAACAAGTTGCAGAAATCCTCACATGAAAAGTATGTATTTTTTGTTTGATTTGTCCTCTTTTTCCTTCTAAATATTTTACCAATAAGATAAAATTTTGAAGTAGACAGAAGTCGTTTGTTCTTTACTCAAATTCATTTTCTGGACATAACAAAAATGTTCTAGTTAGGATTTTCCAGTAACCGGTTTGCTATTTTTATTTATATTTTTGAAATCTGTTTGACATGTATGTCATCACCTAAAAGGGTAATACAGTGCACCCTCGTTATATCGCCACCTTTTGGACCGCCTTAATTTTTGACGATATGCGAGGGTGACGATAAACCGAGGGAGAAATTTGTATAGAAACTGTGTAATTTCTGGAAAAAGGGACTGAGAAAAGTGATGACAATAAGAGAGGGTGGCAAATTAAAGAGGAAAGGTATAACAAGGCAGCACTGTATATGCAAACTGGGATTACTCTTGAAAAAATTTTAATTTTCTTCACAAAAATTATTTCACATTGTACATCTTATCAGTGGTTGTCTTCTTACTGTTTCACTAGTTTTTTTAAGACTAATTATATAAAGATATTGTTTTATGGCATTGATTTGTAAAATTAATAGACATCCAAATATAATAAAAAAGAATAATTGTCTCTGTATGGTGTATGTAAGAAAAAGTAATAGTTCCATGTTTAATTTTGATACAAAAATTTGTAAAAAAAGAAATCAGAGTTTCAAATGCACATGTGGAGTATGTACAAAAATAATTGATGACTAAATTGAAAAAAAGGCTTATATGATGTATGTAGAAAAAAACATCAGGACCTCATTTCAACAACCAGTTGAGACTTGGAAATCCAGTAATTGATTAATCAATTCATGATGGCTACTATAAAATTTTCAAAGAGAATCCTTGTATGAGTAGTTTACTTAATAGATTGAGAAGAATACTGAAGTTCATATGTCATATATATCCATAGGACCAGACTAGGACTATACGAACTCCAAAAAAACCGCGAGTGACATCACGTGCTCCGGAAGGGTAAGCATGTCCTGCTCCACTAGTGGCACTTGTCGTAATGTCCATGTGTTCAAAAGCAGATAAAAAGTTGTAAATTGGGTAAGGACTACGATACTAGGAACATGTTCGTTCGTAATCATCTGTGATACGGACACTCCATACTGGTCAACCAACTCGTGATTGGTGACAATAAAAATTTCCAAAGTGATGAAATTAATATGGGCTTGACATAGCCTTGACTGAGTAGCTTTTGTGACAGTAATAACACTCTATCTAGAAAGTTGCTATAGTGGACACAAGCCCTAAAGTAGCGGATCAACTCAGTGTGAAATGCAGACTCATACAATGACGACGCTGATATATTGCTACTCAGAAAAGGAAAATTGTAGTCATCACGTTTGTCGAATAGCCTTGGTTTTAACCGTCCCGGTTGTCTAGCGATAGGTATAAGTTTAAGTAAGCTGTAGACGTAGATGTATCTGTACGTCCTTAATTTCCAGCTGATTGGGATGGATAAGATGTAAGTAGTCGTTAAACCGACAGTTGTTTAATGATAAAACATTTTGTATATAACGGAAGCTGAAATTAAAGGGCTGGGCAATTTCATTTTTCTTTCTTTTTTTCTGTAATAGCCCCTGAATAAAGTCTGCCTCGTATGAATATAAGAACAGATCGGCGAGGAGTGGTGCACAGTTAGTTCCCACTGGAATACCGCTTGTCGGCTGGAAAACACATCCACCAAATTCAGCAAAGATACTGTCTGTCAAACAGTCATCCTAACAATATCCACCTCAGAGTACATTTTGTTATAGTCGGTGTGTTCCTTGAC
>JAOXYI010714258.1:0-14245 GCA_028566495.1 Lithophaga antillarum
ATATAATATTTCACCAGGTATGAATAACACACCTGACTGTACACACTATGTATCTGTTTTAAAAACCTGAGGTAAAAGTGAGATTTGTCACCTTATACATCTAAAATGATACACAATTTACACTTAACAATAAACCACAATTTTTACCGATAGTATAGATGAATTGAGTAGTAAAAGTCAAGGATATCACTGATTCACAATTGTGTGGATTTTGTCATTATGTTAGTCAGGGAGGATAGACGCGTGGTAAAGGTAATTAGTTGCATCTTTGATGTGACGTGTCAATTCTTACAAAAACTCAAAAAGGAAGAAATGACCTTCCGTAATTCATAAATTTAAGTAATTATTTGTTCGAGTTTTTGTACTTGGTTCATCTGAAAGAAAAAAATGTATTTCCGATTTAAATTTTGACCCTGCGTATGTATTTTCCCACTAAATTCTATTTTACTGAGACTACCGTCAAATATGCAGTCTCTTTACGAATATTTGATAATATCATTTGTTATTATGGACTTGAAGATCAAAATAGATTAAAACATTAATGTAATGAAGAATTATCTTTTTCACACACGCTTGTACTTCGTTGATTTATGGTATGTATGTATTTTGAATCCTATAAGAGAAGACTACAGAACTACGGTCTACTACAAGAATTCCTAATTCCAAGACAAGAAAAGATGAAAATGTAATTAAATTAAAGACAAGAAAAGTAACGATCCTTTCTGATCCTTTCTGCGAAAAAATGATTTTTTGTGCAATTTTGACTTGAGAATTTTATTATACAGCATAGACTGAAGCTTCAAAAAATCTTGCAATGAGCTGGCAATTTAAAATATTAGGTCTCAAACCACCCACATTATAAAGCTTATGACATGTACTTTTGCTAAACAAATTTACATCTGATTTCTATTTGAACAGTCCTTCTTCTTATATTTTAGTTCTTGTATTTACATGTATTTGTTGAAGTTTTACAAACACTTCATAGTTTTTTAAGCGCAAACGGATTGTTGATTTCACAAAAGGTGATTACCATTTCTTTTACTACTAATCTAAAGGTGACAGAATATGGGTGAATAATGACCGAATGAACAAGTGCATTTTAATGTTCTTTCACTCCAGTAGGTATTTTTTTCATATAAAAGTCTATACTTTACGAGAGGTATGACATGGTAAAATGTTTTCTAACAGAATTAAATATCTCTCTGTTAAAGGGTGGATGTTAAATCTTAATATAAATACTATAATTGCTACGATTACATTTAAAGAGGCACCCTGACACCTGATCAAGGTATCAGAATAACATATTAACGACAAAAAAATAGACCAATGTAATGTGAGAAAGATTATATAAGAATGGACTTCAAAATTATATATTCTGGACTGTCACTGAAATTAAGTTACTTGAATACTGATATAAAAATTGAGCTGTGATAAAAATTAACTTAATCGGTTCTAACACCATAATTGTTTGATCAAGTAAGATGATAAGTGCTTTAACGCTTTCCTGTTTCATGACAAAAACGATTGTAATCACAAAACTGCTTTAACATTCATGGGAAACTTTTGACATTTTGTACGAACGGAGGGATTAATCTTAAAAGATGTACTGTAAAACATAAGCAACAAAAAAGGCTTATCCATACTTCCCCTCAGTGTCCAACAACCTTTCAAAAATATTTACAAGATACAAAAGATACATCAGGCAAATTAAATCGAAAATATTCCTAATTCCTTATTTTTTTTCCATTTGCATTTGGTTGTCCAATACGGATTTAGTGTCTCACCTGGTTGCAGACATAATTCCAGTATCATACAGGCTTTATAAACATAGGATTTCACGACGGGTGCTGTATGCAGTGCAGAAGCTTACCTTATTGATGCAAGTGTTCTTATTCCAGGGTTTGTATAGGATTCTCTGATTTTGTTTGTTTACCAACTCATTTACCGTCTACTTTATCTGTTTACATCATATGTATAACCATGAGGAAGACACCCCCAATCTGTCGTTACAAGTCAAACTATGCAATATTCTTCACATGACAATTACCATTAGGCAATTCTTTTTAATTTTAAGAAAAGAAATAATTTTTCATTTGTTGCTGAAGAAAAGATTACAGAAACTTAGACAGAAGCTAATCCTAAATCCGAAAAGACAAGGCAAAGCAAGACAAAGTCCAGAAACCAACATCTACATTAAAATAAGATAATTTGTGAATTAATATTTTATTCCTATTTCTTTAATATGAGATTGTTGGAATTTTTGTTAATTTACATCATAGGCTTATAACTCCAATGGTACCAGTTTTACCACAGGTAACGGTTTAGCAGATCTTAGGCATAAGGAAATATAAGTTTATTTTTAAAACTGATATGACGTAAATTTCTAGCCATGTGTCAATTTTTAGATTCCCATCTTACCGTAAACAAATGGTCATTATATCTGTAATATTGATCTCCACTGAAGAAGTATGTCCGTCCATTCTCCCATTTAAAAGCTGCAGTTATTTTACTCGGTAAACCTCTCCATACAGATACCGGGCGGGGATAACCATACTCTACTTTCCTTCCTGAGTATCTCCAATAGTAACCACCTATAAAATATAATGCAAGTTATAATTTACTTCACAAGTTTTCTCTTTCTAGTTGTTAGAAGTTTGTTTTTGTCGAGTGGTTGTGCATTATTGTCATCCATCACATTTTCTCCTGGGCACAAACACATAACGAGACAATGTAAACAGATCAGCATTGAAAAATTCAGATTCAACTAAAAATAATGTAATATTTCAAATACAAAGCTTTCGAGTGTATAATGTCACAGACAAACCCACTTGAACTCTGTACTCACCTTTAAAGAAATACGTTTTTCCATTACCGCTCCAGACAACAGCTGCATCAATGCCAGCAGGTACGCCTCTGAATCCGACTGATATCTTGTTGGGGCCATATATTCTTTTGGTGTTTTCAAACTTCCAATATTGATCACCCTATGGAAAAGAAAACCATTCAAAATACAATATTGCAATTCTGCAAAAGAAAATAAATCAAAACAAAACAAAGCATAAGTTTAACATAAAAATGACATGTATATTAGAATAAATTATTTAACAATATTTTAACTAAGATGAGAAACCACAATAACATAAATAAATGTATGATACCAATTTCAGTGCGCATGACACGTGTTTCTGAATATCCAGTAACATATTATTGTCTATCAATAATTACCATACCCCTTTAAGCATACTAACTGCACTACCTATTTAACAATTTTGCAATACCAACAGAGATCTTCAAATCGACAAATTGGCATTGGTGAAGAGAAAAAAAAATAATTGTAATACTCACAACTTGTCTGTCTTCCACCAATTTCTGAGACGTTAGGTTGAATTTAGTTACTTGTAAATATTATATAAAATTCTATTCTAGGGTAAAATGGAACTTGTAACCTTTTGGAACAGTTCAATATAAGAAGTTTATTACTTGAAGTTCGTAAAAAGAATATTTTAAAATGTATTATGATGTGTTTAGTCATTTCAGAATAAAGATTAAGCAAAGAAAAGTGTATGATTTAAAGAAAATTTGAAAATTATGATATTTAAAGGGAGGCAATCAAAATTTTACATTTTTTAGCACAACTTTCATGTTTGGTGTACCAAGTGTTACTTCCTTTCAAATTAATGATTTAAGATTTTTGCTAATATCTTTCTTTTGTGATCAGTTTTCTTTCTGTAACATTGTATTTCAGCATCCAAATAAATCTATAAAATGTTTTTCCTGTTGTTGCAAATATAACCTGGGTGAAATTTAAATATTTTTGCAAAAATTAAAATATTTGTAAGTAATTACAGGTTTTAATCACTTATTTATATGCTGTCTTGTTAGGACATTATTATCAGAGTTTGAAGACAAAATAACACAGATGAAATTAGAGTTGTAAGTACTGATTTTATTTTTTCTTGCTACACCTAAACCAATTTGTCAATTTGAGACCAATGTTGGTTTTGCAAAATTGTCAAATTGGTAGCACCATAGGTATGTTTAAAGGGCTATGGTAGTTATTGATAGACAGTAAAAGCATAACGTGTTAGAAGAATGTATACCCTTCAAAATGATGATTGATACTAACTGCATGTATTTCCCTAAATCAGAGATGCTTAAAGACGACAGAACAGAACAATAAGCTAAACCAAAATCGAAAAAAAATTACTTTTCAAAGTGATAATGTCTTAAATAATACCTTGAAAATGTAAGTATAACCATTATCCCAGGTAATTGCTGCATCAATTGGACCCTCAACACCTCTAAAATCCCAAGATATTCTTCTAGGGTAACCTCTGTCAATACCGTACCGTGTCAAACGATAATGATGCTTTCCTGTAAAAGACAAACAAGGATACTGTTGAATAGTAAAACAAGTCATTGAACTGTATCATAGTTGCAAGGACACCAACAAAGAAAGAACCTTATCGAGTTGGATTCGATTCAATTTCACCTTGTAAAGCATTTTGTCTTTGCGGATTCCACTAATAGATTAATATTTGGCTAAAATGGCCATTTTTTCCTCAACAAAAATTAATTGGGCTTAATCTAGGCTTAAATTTTATAGTTATTTTAATCTCAGTTAAATATCATCCTATTTAAGACATGAATGACCGTTCGTCAATCAACAGTTAAACTGTTTAGGTACTATCAAATATTTTTCCACATTAAAATACACGGAAGGAGGTTTGACAAAGATTGATTGGCCGCATTCACGGGCTTAACTGGGATTAAAATGACTTAATAGATTTTTTAATCTACTTTAAGCCTAATTTACTGATGTCAAACCAAACATTACCGTTCAACCCCAACGCTAAGTTTTGTGTCAATCGCTGATAAATTTCTTGCTAATCAAATATAGTTTTTGCTAAACAAACAAAATCATCCAAATGCATTCAACCCTCAGAGTAAGATATAAACTGTTGATGACATAAAAAGAAATAACAGTTTTTCAAAAGGTCAACTCTGTGTTTCTAATACAAACAAATCGACAGAAATCGTTGCTGGTACCACCGACAAATATACAAGTAAGAGCATTAAAAACATCTGATACCTTTGAATAAATATGTTTGCCCATTTTTCAATCTGGTTATGGCGTCTATTTTGGCATGTCGACATATATGTGGAATTTTAACAACAGGACTCCTGGTAGTTGTAGTTAATCGGTCAGCAGTGGTTGGTCTTGGTGTCCAAGGCCGAGATGTTTGTCTGTTCGGGTTTTTCCATGGCTTTGTTGGCTTTGGGACAGGTGCTTTTGTTGGCTTTGTTGGTTTTGGAGTATTCTTTGGAGTACCTGAATTGCAGTTGGATGGAATAAGAAAAAAATGAGATTTCAACGGTCATATAAATTAAGATGTAAATTTACATAGTTCAGTGAGAAGGTCGGTAAAAGCAATTTTAAAACAGTTTTCATAATCATTTATATTGTGTAAAGCATATCATGTTACCTGCCTGTTATTACATATACATTCAGCCTGTTTTAAAATTGTTACATGGATAATCAAAATTTATATTTCGTACTATGAAGCTGAATTATTCATTATACATAAAATTATTATAAAATATCCCTCCAATCAGAAAATATCTTACCATACAATGCTTGTATAGCGGCAATATCATCTCTGCCCAATCTGAAGTTTTTTGTATATCCTTTATAAAAAGGTGCCATTAGTGCACTATATATGTTGGAATGTGCGAGACCTAGAGAATGTCCAAACTCATGGGCTGCAACTTGGAAGAAATCCACACCTAGAAAGAACAGAAATGGGCGAGAATGAAAATGGACATCAAAACAGAGGAACGCTAACTTTACTAAACCTAAAAAAATTAGTATGTAAAAACACTGTATTTTTTATTCTCCTTAGTTATTTCAGAAATGATGAGCATGATTGAAACTATGTTTTCTGTTAATCCACTGAGATAATGTCTAATTAAGACCTGGAAAGGATCCAATATCATCTTTTAAAACTATCAATAAGCGTACATTGCATAATGTTGTATGAACAGACGGAATTGTAACTAGATAAAATATATGGTCGCAGTGTGTCAATGTATGATAGATGTATTTATTTCACTTTTTGCCTTATTCCTGTAGTACTGATTATTTGCAGCTAAAGCTAGGATGTTAGCACCCTTCTTTAATCAAAGAATTCTGTATCATATCAGGTACTTAATTTGTTAGCGTCTGTCTTTTACTTTTTTACTAACAGTTTTTCCAATATATAACAGCATTTTCATGACCGATGACTATTTTTGGTGAATTTCAGTGGTATTGCAACAAGCTCTAACTTGAAGATTTCCAGAAGTACAAATAATAAAATTAAAAAAAGAGAAGAAATTACCAGCTGGTACATTGATTGTCCAAGGTTCATCGTCATCAAAATGAGCATCTCCACCAAACTGTGGAAAGAAGGCATGAGCAAGTGTTTGACCTTGACCATCAAACGGATTATTATCCCCATGCCAATTTCTTTCAAATCGTATATCAATGTCAACTGTACCAGTCTCTCGTCGGACAAACGTTAATGGTGATATGTCACTCCAGATCTAAAAAAAAGCAATAATGATAACGTCTGTAATCATAATTCAAATTTTAAAGTGCAAAGGAGCCGTTGAATTCATTATGAAGACTTTATTAATACCGATGATAAATTTCAAGTAATATGCAGTCAACACAAGTCAAAGGTTCCTTTCAAGCCGTATGAGGTGAGACTTCTATTAACTAGAACTACACCAAATTCTGTGAAAATTTGGTAAGACTTTTGACTATTTTGGATGTGTTTAGTATTTCTTCTTTGGTCTTCCCATTTTCCTTTGATTCTCGATCTTAATTTATAAATTTTCAGGTCTGACATGTTTGAGATTTTTAGAGGAAGAACGCTCTTGGTTGATTTTCTTCATCCTACATGCTTTATTCTATTGTACTCACCGCAAACGCTCTGTCAACTTCATTATCAACATTCTGTTTAGTAATCTTTTTACTATATTTGGAAATTTTGTATGTTAATTGACTTTTAGACCATTTACTCCCTGAAATACAAATTAAAACAGTCAAGTTTACAAAGAGAACTCCATTGATTAAATAAGTAAATCCATCAAATAATGTTCAGAAAAGTAATTAGCGCTGTTGACATTTGAAAACGCATCTAAATCGTTTGAAAATAGCTGTAGACAGTAGTATAATGGGACACTTAGCTTTTCGTTTCACACTTGCACAAAGCATCCTTCAGAACGGCTGAACATTTTTTTTTAACAAAAGACCATTAGTGGTTTAAAAATTGGTGAAGTATTGTTCTTTCAATTCGGGCGAAATTTTTATTCCCATTTTGCAGTTGAAATCTGCAAATAAAATACATGTATGATAAAATGGACTAAAGTCGAACAATTTACGATATACTAGTTTTATTTGTGAGCCGATGTTGATAACTTTTCAGATGTTTATTTGCTCTTCGTATCCAAATTGTTACTTCATGTTTAAGATTTTTGTTAGTTGTATTCTCCGTTAAGACTTACAGTGACTATTTGATGTAATGCAATTGCTTTGCAACAAACTCAGAATTGTTCCTTATTTACAATAAGTTAAGAAACGAGCAGCTTATTGTCTACTGAGCGGTATCGCTGTTGGTAAGAGTGGAGGTATTATAAAAGTTCATTTTGTGCTTGAATTCTTTTTTAACTATGACAGAAGTCAGAAATGAGATGGAAATTCACTAAGAACAAAAATACAATGTCATTCATACACGTGCATTATCAACTTATCTAGTTTCAACAGATTTTTCACTAACATGGTAAATGTGTTTTCTAACAAATTACTAACGCACCACTACACTTGTGGCATTTTACCATTCAGAATTCATGAATCTTATATTTTACACCAGTATTTTGTATTATACATAGAAAATATGCAAAAAAACATTTCAACACAATTTAGATTGTCTTTACCATGAAGAGCATAACGTTTCTTCCTTTTGGCATTATCTGAAGTTCCGATATCATCCTTAACACCACACCTCGGTCGATTCATCATTTCTTTTGTTTTTGCATCTACAACACCTGGAAAAAGAAACTGATCTATATAATGGCATTTTACACAGGTGTGACAAACACATGTTTGTCTGACAGCAGTAAAATGTATTGGTAATATTTTTTTGCCAAAGATTTCACGTCTGAGTAAAATCTAAACTACATGTAACAGGCAAAACAGGCACACCCACAATAAAGAATTACAGATCTTTTGTTTTGTTTGTCTTGCATATTCGGACGAGGATTTTTGAATTATCACTTGATATTCTACCGTTGTCTTACAAAACTCAATATATAAAGGAAATTACTGTATTGTATTTGAATATTTGCGGATGTCAGTCGGTGATTTCACTGTCACAAATTGGATTTTGCTGGCGACGCGTTAGCTGATTCAGAAAAAATAGATATTTGCGATTTTTAAGTCTGACATTGACGTAGGTAAATCTCTATCCTAATGCATCCACAGAAACGTTCAAAAATTAAACATTTTAAATTACCGGAAACGTCGTCTATGATTGCGCGTCATGTAACATGAAACATGTAAATCGTGTATTTTACCCACTCAAATTTTCGGCGTCATCCAATCAAACTCGTTATATTTCATGTGGCATTAGAATCCGAATTTTATGCACATTTTGTCACATGGCCTCAAATTTAACCTGGTTTCAGACCAGTTTTTCCTTCAGTCACTATTGCTAATGTAATCATCATTGTTAATTTGTCATTTTTCCTTTGATATCTACGAATCACGCTGGTTTTGGTAAGTTTCAAATTATCATTAGTTTCCATGCGTACGTAATGCGCGTTGACGACTTGAATAGTTTTATGTTGCGTTGCCTTACTCTCGAACGAAATTGTTCCATTGATTACATTACTTTTCGAGGATTAAGAATGAAATCAGAAGCTTATTATATATTATAAGGATATCAAAATTTAACATTTAATTAGATTTTTCAAACTATTACTAAAAAATGGATGAGTTAAAAAAATTCGAGAAAGTTCATCCTCATATCTCATCTCTGAGTAGAACTTTCAACTTTTGGCAATTAAAGTACTCTCAGTTTTAAAAACACCAAGTTAAGATGTATTTCACAACAAAAGTCCCAAGGTGAATAGATAAAAGTGCTAGGTAGAAAGTCTCCCTTCCTATTCTCTAGGTACAAGAACACTATTTTATTTATGTTTTTCAGCAATTTCTAGGCACTTTGAAACCTTCTATTGTAATACAGTGCAACAAAGTCTGAAGAAATGCAGTATCTGATCATCAGTCACGTGCCATTCTCATCTTCAAGACTTTTAGTACAAAATAACTTTTCATGATTTTACATCATGAACTTCGTGTCAAATGCCAAGTTATCTATTGATAACTTATTCTACTTGGATACAGTAAATGCATTTTTTTCTGGTAGAAAAGGCTTTATTACATGCATATCACACTTGTTAACTAATGGGTCAGTTACGGTTCAGTAGAAGAGGTTGTTCCTATTGCTTTCAGCGATTAAAAATGAATTTTCTGTGCACTTTACGATAGCAGCCTGGGAATAGGTGATACATTGTATTTTTCTTATTATATAAAGCTCGATTCTGACAACCTGTTGCAGCTCAGTTAAAGAAACCGTGGTCAAACTCACAGCTAGATTGAATTTCGTAAAACAATTACTAACATTTGTGAAAAATTATTCAAGACTATACAGGTCCATTTCTCCAAAATTTCAAAATAACTTTATTGCCTTTTCATGAATTATCGTAAGCTTAAATACAATTGGAAACTGAAGTTGTCTTTTGCGTCCTGGGCTTGATCCCTGGTGACCAAAAGGTCATGACCACAGCTGTGAATACGCAAAACACTAGGTTATGATAGTGTTCCTCCTCTTACCGTAGGCAAGCTTTCTGTAAAGTTTTGGTAATGCATGGAACTTAAATTATCATCGGTGGACGGACGGACAGAATAATAACGATATAGGTACCGTATCGTAATAAACCACTCATGAGGAATATCCTGAAGAATGGTTTATGTACGCTGGACAAATTACCTACTTTACATTAGGTCGCGTGAAAAAATGGCAAAAATTAAAAATCTGCAAATCATTACGTGGGAGTTGTTGAATACAAGGTAAATATATATCTATGAATACGTATGTGGGTACCAACGAGTTTTAACGCAATAGCAGATGTCAAAGATGATATTAGATATTGTCGCTAATGCAGAGAGCAGAGGCGTAACATATATAAATTGGATTGACGACCCCAAAGAAAATTGGTCAAGTACAAGTGGTAATCGATCCATAGCCATAGAAGTAATCTCTGCTGATTTAAAACAGTTAGAAAGCGCAGACGTCAATCCGTTATTATACAAAATAACATGTTTTGTTACCACCGGTCTCATTCAAGCGCAAGGCAGATGTTACGAAAAATTTGCATCAGAGGACTTTAAGATACTAAAAGAACTAACTGACAAAATACAAGCTTACAATAGCAGTATTAGCACAACTGAAAGGGGACAAGGGGGGTCACGGAACAATAATGCGAAAAAAGAAAATGAAAATGAGGACACAAATGATGATGAAACACCTTGTAAGGAAACTATGGTGGTCGCACAATACAATTCGAATGAAACAAAAATTGAGTCGAGCTTTGTGAAAGCAATGGAAAAGGTTTGCAAACAACAAGCAGACATGTTTAGTGTTAAGCTTGAAGCAATGGAAAATTTATATCGAAGCACACAGAAAGAAAACAATGACAAATTTAATAAAATACTTGATACAATTTCACTGCTAGTAACAGCAAATAAATCTCCAGACACAGACAAAATTGATAAAAGGCTACAGGCCCTGGAAAATGAAAATCAGTCCTTAAAAACATCACTACAAGACATACGACACAAAAATGAAATGGAAAAGTCTGAATTAAAACATAAACTAGAGGTTGAAACTACAAAAATGGAAGCGAAAAATTCTAACCTTAATAAAATATTAAATGATTACAGAACAGAAATTGATATACTTCAAGACAAGGTACACGATAAGGAAAGCAAACTAGAAACACTTGAAACAACACGCAAAAATTTGGAATTAACAATCGAATCAAAAGACGAAGAACTGAAAAGTGCAAAACTACAAATTGAGGCAAGTGAGTCGGAGATGAACAATAACAACTTCCAAAAGGCGTCACATAGGAGAGAAGGGAGATATAGGAATGAGAAGCCAAAAATTATTCTTATAGGTACATCAAACATCACTGGTATTGATCCAGAAAAAGTGTCAACAAAATTTGAAATGGAAAAAATGGTTGCATATAATTTTTCTGAAACAGAAAGCAAATTAAGAGCTATAAATTCTACACCGCATGCTATAGTGTTTCATTCTTTAACCAATGAAATGATTGATAATAGCGCTGAGTTTTGTGTGAATAAGATTAAAAATATTGCACAAGTGGCTATTGAATTAAATCCAGGGGTCAAAGTTGTGTTATCAGTGCCAACCCCTAGAAGTGATAGTGCAGAGGTTAATAGTAAAGGTCAGCTGATTAGTGCTTTATTGAAAAATGAGTATATAAAGAATCAGGAAATATTTATTTGTGACAATAGTAACCTCTCATTCAAAGGAAAGCCACTTGAGAGATTTATTGCAAAAGATGGATTTCATCTTTCAAGTCAAGGGGTCACCATGTTTGCAGCAAATATCCGTGATACGATCGATGAAATACTACAGCTTCCGAAACGTATACCAGGACAGCGAAACACAAGTCCAAGACCCCAAAACACACAATATTATAGACCATATGGAAGATCCAGAGGTGGTTATTATCGTGGTAGAGGCCAAGGCAGGGGCCCTGGCTTCCGAGGCCGGGGACGTGGTTATTGGTAACTTTACTTTGCTCCTCATCATATGTATATGTTAACATTTCTATTGAGCAAATTCTGATTATTGTTTGATTTAATGGTATTATATGTACTTGTATTAGTAAACCTAAGCAAAATATAGGTACTATAGTTTGGTTTAATACTCATAATTTAGACCTTTGAGTAGAAAAGCCCAATATTTTATGATATTATATTAAAGTCATTGACATCAGATCAATAAATATTTGAACTTTTTGGATCAGAATTATATATAACTGACCCGTTTTTCTGTGTGGCGATTATATATTTTGCTTTAATTTTTGTTCATTTAGTATACAGTAGAGTATTTTTTTTTTTTTTAAATTTGATCAATAGTTATTTTCAAGAAGAGATATTTTGTTGTTCCACAAAGAGAAATAAGAGCAATACAAAAAAAAAAAAAAAAAAAAAAAAAAAAAAAAAAAAAAAAAAAAAAAAAAAAAAAAATAAATAAGAAACTTGTATCAAGCAGATAATCACACTAGATACATTGAGAATGAGAAGTAATAATCAAATATTAACAAATCTATCATTTTGTGTGTGGAATTTAGGTGGATTAGTATCAAAGGATTACAATAAGTTAGATGATAGTAGGTTTATAGATGAGCTAATTAAATATGATGTTATTTTGTTAACTGAAACACATGTAGGTTATAACACCACAGTTAGTATTGATGGTTTTTTATATTATCCAATATGTCGACCTCAGTCAAAAAATGCTAGATACTATGGAGGTCTTGCCATTTTACTGAAAAAAGATATCAGAAACGGTGTTAAAATATTAGACAACACAAGTAAAGATTATCAATGGTTGAAATTTGATAAGCAGTATTTTAATTTTACAAAAGATATATATTTATGTTTGGCTTACATCATACCAACAAATTCATTTTATGCAAATCAATCATCGGATGATATTTTGGAAAATATTGAAAAGGATATTAACATTAAATATGGCAATAAAGGTAACATTATTTTGTGTGGTGATTTAAATGCCCGGACAGGATCAGAATCTGATTTTATCCAAGGTGATTGTAATGATGTTAATATACCTCTATATGAAGATTATATTTGTGATATTATACAAGATGATAGACAGAGTCAAGATTGTAAAATAGACACCAGAGGTAAACAGTTGCTGGACATATGTATTGGGTCAAAGTTACGTATATTAAATGGTAGAATGACAGGTGATTCACTGGGAAAATTTACATGTATAAAACCAACAGGTTCCAGTGTTGTAGACTATGTTATCATGTCAGAAGAATTATTAGAAAATACTTTATATTTCCAAGTTTCCGATTTCCTCCCTACTTTTTCAGACTGCCATTGCAAATTATCATTTGATCTTTTGGCAAGCTTTCATTTATCAAAGAATAAAGAAGCTAACAAATCAATATTCCCTGGTCGTTATATTTGGTCCGAAAATAGTGGACATAAATTATGTGATATCTTGACGCAAAGTGACACAAAAGAACACATTAAAAAATTTATTGAAAATAATTTTGAATATTCTTCAGATTCAATTGAAAAAGCTGTTTATGAATGTCACGACATAATTGAAAGTGCAGTTAAAAAATCTGCTGTTTTTAGAAAAACTACAATTAAGAAGTACAAACAAAAGAATAAAAAATTTTTTGACTCTGATCTGCGTAAAAAGAGAAATAATCTTTTGTCAAAAGGAAAACTGTTAACGAAGTTTCCATATGACCCTATTGTGAGGGGCTCATATTTTAAAAGTTACAGAGAATATAATAAGTTAAGAAAACTAAAAAAACGTCAGTTCAAGCAGAAAATAATCGACCAGCTTGATGATCTTAGGGAGAATGACCCCAAAAAATATTGGAAACTTATAAAGTTACTCAAGGAAGATAAAAAAGACGGCCCAGAAAGTGCAATTGAATTAGATGAGTGGTTTGGTTATTTTAACTCTCTTAATCAGGTATCAGAAAAATATAAAAACAGAATAGCCCAGATTGATAAATTAGTTGAAAACATGGAAGGAAGCCCATCTTTCTGTGAACTGGATTATAAAATAACATCTAGTGAGATAGTAAAGGCAATATATAGGTTAAAAGCGGGCAAGGCGGTAGGGTTGGATGGCCTGCCCAATGAAATTTTCAAAAGTTGTGCTTCAATTATAGCACCATTATTACAAAAACTTTTTAATTTGATATTGTCATCCGGAATTTACCCATGCAAATGGTCCTCAGCATACATATGTCCAATATTTAAGTCAAAAGACCCATCAAAGCCTGAAAATTATAGAGGCATTGCTATTAATACATGCATAGGGAAGTTATT
>JAOXYI010714365.1:0-14241 GCA_028566495.1 Lithophaga antillarum
CACCTGATCTCACTCCTTTCCTGGAGTTCGTGCGATTTCAACTTTTGTATCTAAATGTGTAATTTCGTTTATGGACTTTGGAATATCTTGCTGGTATTCTATTTTTTCTGTAAATAAAATTTTGTGTCAAAATGCAGTTTGCTTATTTTGTTAATTTCCGGTAAAACTCACTTTAGATTTTATTTCATTTCCTTGTGGAAAGTATTAAGTTTACTTAAAGAACCTGCACTTTTACAAAGAATGATAAGGAAGATTCACAACTGACGAATGCTTATGTCACTTATGTCTACTGATATATTTTTCAAAAAACAAAAATAAACACAGTATCACTACATACCAAAGTTAATTTTTGATGCACACCATATGCATATTGAAAACGGTCTAAGGAAGCCATTGCAAGAAGAAGACAAACTTTAGTTTAGTATTGAGAAAGTTATTTACTGTAGCATAAAAATTTGATGAACATCATGAAGTTATAAACTATTAATGAAGTTTAAGTATTTGTATGAAAATCTGAAATTGAGCAACTTTGAGATTTTCACTAACTATCATGTGATTAAAATTTATACTACTCCAAATGTTATATACACGTTATTATTCTATACAGACGTTTTCAGAATTTCTGTACATTTTATGTGTATAATTCTATATGTGGAAAAATATGGGGACATTGACAAATTTAGTGAAGTTTATTGAAGATCTCAAGTCCTTATGTCTCAGCTGTTTCAAGAAGATCTTTCAACATAATGGCCCATGTAGTTTGTTCCCAACGCAAAAGAATCTAGAGGCTCATATAAGCCTGTACCGTTCTGAAAATCCTCCAATGATCATTCATGAACAGTTTTGATTTAACTGTCTCATTTGTTTCCGAGATGATCTTTCAGTACATTTCTCAAAGGGTTCAGTGTTAAACTATGTCCTTGGTGGCAGCCATCTTGTAATTCCAATCGGTATGAAAAACATATACATATTGAAAGACTATCCAATAAGCAATCTTGAGAAGTTGTCGTTTAATTTTATCGGTTGTTTCCCTAGAAGAAATCTTTAATACATTTTTCCATAGGGCCCAATGTCAAACTATATTCGTCAGTGGTGGCCATCTTGAAATTCGAATCAGCATTAAAATACGATCTGGTAAAGGGCCATCCAATGATCAGTCATGAACAGTTTCCATTTAATTGTCTCAGCTGTTTCAAGAAGATCTTTCAACATAATTTCCCATAGGGCCCAATGTTAAATTATGTTCATTGGTGGCGGTCATCTTGGAATTCCGATCGACAGGAAAATAGTCTTGGTGAAAGACCGTCCAATGATCAATCATGAACAGTTTCCATTTAATTGTCTTTAAGTACAGTTCAGTGTTAAACCATGTTCGCCGGTGGCCGCAATCTTGCAATTCCGATCAGCATAAAAAAAACACAATGACTTAGTAAAAGACCATGCAATGTTCAATTATGAACAGTTTCGGTTTAATTGTCTCAGTTGTTCCAAGGAGATAATCTTTATTCATATTTCCCATAGGTGTCATTTTCAACGATGTTCGTCGGTGGCGGCCAACTTGGAAGTCCGATCGGAATTAAAAACACAAATATGCATGGTAAAGGACCATCCAGTGATCAGTTTGCTCGACTCCAACCTTAATTGAAAAGGCTTCAGCCAATTTTCCTGTCGAAGATAGGGAGTTCTCACCGGATACTCCGGCTTCCTTCCTTAATAAAAACTGGACGCCACGATATAGCTGAAAAAATACTTCAAAAAAAAGGCGTAAAAACCCATTTAATCAAACAATCTGATCATGACAATAATAGTACATTTGTATGAGCAACACAAATTTTTTTCTGCTTCCTACAAGTTTTGGAAAATTTGACCTGAAATCTGCCTAGGGTTGTATAGTGTAAGTCATCTAATTCTGAAAAATGCACAGAAATAGAACCCAATTTTGTTTTTGTACAAAATTTTGACATGAGTTTGCGGCATGTCCTGTCTTAATGTTAAACGGACTGACTGACATCTACACCACAAATTGTTAAGCATACATATAGGTAAAGGCCTAAATTCATAGTTACATTTTCCGCAAACCCATTACGCCAATTTCGAGTTAACCACAGTCGGTCTTTGTGTTTCTTAAATCAAATCAGACAATTCCAGCAATCATCTAAAGTGGCCACAATTGCTAAAATTTCATTAGTTTGAACTGAATGGTAATGAGCTACATTGTATTGAGAAGTGCAACAGATATTTGGAATATTTCAGAGAAATTTAAATGTTTCAATAATTTTGGTAATTCACGAAGAGTAAGTGTTATTGTACCACAATTCGCATTTTGATCTGGAATTAGTTCAAATTTGAATAGAAGTTTTGTATTAATAAACTTTTAAACATAAGATATGTTAATAAACTTTCAAATATATAATATGGCCTAAATGCTTTTGATTTAAAAAATAATTGGGTCAGGCTTTGCCCATTTACGGCCACAAAAACTTTCGAATACATTATTGAATTCAATGTTATGAGCATAAAAATGTGAAAAATTGAAATATCAGTCAAGTAGGTAGTCTTAAAGCACAAACCGGTGAATATTATACAAACTCCAAAATCCATCAACCCGATCTCTGAATTTTCATAAACGAAAGATTACGACTTCCAAGGCTCAACAATTTCTTAGTGAAGGTCTTAAGATATGGGTTTATATAATGCGTTAAGTACATGACAAAATGTCGAAATCAGTTTACATTCAGGGTGCCAGGTTAAAATATTTTAATAATAGAATCGATCTTTTTATTATTAATCTGCTTATTTCTTCAAATGAAATTGACAGTTAGTTTAAATATTATGCTTTATGGATCAATAGTACCCCATACTATTAAACAATTAAACATATAATGATTAAATGTTGCTGTTGGCATTTATCCATTAAATTTTAGAATATTGTGAAATGGTAAGTGTACTAGGCAATTATAGTCTATATGATATTCCTTCTTTTCTGGAAGGTTTCAAAAACAAACGGATTTGCCGCTCTTTCCGAAAATATAAACTAATTAATCTACAATCTCAGCTGATCTACATGTATAAAATGAACAGAAAAACAATTTGCATCGGTGATTCACTGGAAAGCACATAAGACAATATTGAAATCCAAATGTAGCTAAAATAGCACTTTTCATAATATCGGGTTCTATAGAAATGCTTAATTTCTAGCTCCTTATGATGCATCCGCCGTGATTCTCCTACAAAAATACATGTATTATTTATGTTTATGAAAATGCAACAATAGCATGCATAGACCGTATGTGTTCGTCTTACAACTATTCTTTTACTTAAACATTTCAAAAAATTAACTTCTTAATTCAACTAGCAGAATATTATTGAAGGATTGGTCCTATTCCCCAGACCCTTTATTTCCAAACATGAGTTCATCATCTTGTAGATAATAAAAATATCCGCATGAATAGGTATATTCTTTCATAATTCATGAAAAATATTGATGTATTGATTTAATACTTTAAATGAAATGTTACCAATAAATATCTGAATGACGTCAATAAGATTGCTTTGTATGAGATAATTACTACTAACAACACGTTAAAATGAAACAAAACCGAAAATATTTGTATTACGAATTAATACAAACACAATGTATTTTCCAATATAATTAGCACTTGAACTGTGATCATTTAATAGAATTAAATTTTCATAATCGTAATTTGAAATATGATTTTAGCAGGAGGTTAAAGGTCGGGGAAGATTTACTTTCATGTTTTTGTGAAAATATGATCTAAATTATTTTGAAAAATGCTAGAAAAATCATTGCATGACCTTGAGGGAGTCAAAGATATCTTATTTCACCTCTATTTAGTTTGTGATATGCAATCAAGGACCAAGTGACGTGTATCATTAATTACTAGTGACATGAACTACCCACCACCTATATAATATCTTTATTTTCCTGTTACCGACCACATACAGATATAAAATCAAGATTAAGACAACCACATATGTTAATATTGATTGCTGTCGGAGGAAGGGACACAGTATTTTCTGGAACAGCCCTAAAGATCTTTCTACATGTGCATTATTGCTTGACCAACTTATACTCTTACAATCTTCCTTCTGTACTGCTTCTCTTCCAGTTCATTTCCCCACTTTGAGAAATCCTCCTCTGAATCTATTGGTGCAGGAAGGAAATCTTCCAGGAGGTTTTCTTTACCTCCTGACCCAGTTGTGGATTCAATCATATCATGTAATAATTTCGGGTTTTCCAGTATCTGTTTCAGAGATTTCATTACTGTCACTTCAAAACCTGAAGCATAGGAAACTGTATCAGTGATTTTAAGATAATTTTTTCCAATACGTCCTATTAATTTTCATTTAGATTTGGATCCTGAAATCAAAGTGTATCTGTGGTTTCTTAGATGTAATGAGTGATCGATTACTCAGTGCACTGATGCAGTACAATGTTTTCTTTAACCTTCCGTAAATCGGCCAGGTGAGCTAAAAATTAAATGAGAGTTTCTCCCTTAGAGGTAAACTGAGATGGAATAGTCCTAAGTCTTGGATGTAACTATTGGAAAGTAATAAATAATCATGTCTTGTCATTTTATATAATATCACGTACCCTCTGTGTCTTGTGGTAGATCTGGCAGAATACGACTTTCTTTCCTTGTTGGATGTCCTATAAAATAGATACAAAATGTATATTATTTTTAAATGGAACAGTTAGAATTTAAATCTATTAACTACAAATTATCTGCTAAGTAATTGAGAGAATCTGGCCCCTTCTTCAATGCATGTTCCAAAATGTGAAGGTCTAGATCTCCCATTTTTATCTTCATAGTATCATGTCCTACTTTCACAGTCATTAATATGAACATAAAATTAATGTCGTGACAAAATTTCAACTGCAAATGGAATATTTACTTTTGGTCTAAAAGCCTATAACTTAAATAATAGACAATCAAGGATATTTACTGCTTGTCTGCATAATTTCAAATGAATTTTGGAATCAAATCAATAAAATTTCCCCCCAGTTCACAATAACGGGCTACGCCGAGTGCAGCATGATACAACCGCAGCATGTCAACAAGGGAATGTTGAATCAGTGTATGAGTGTGAACAAAGTATTGTGCTTGACACAATAAATTTAGAGCCGTTGTCAGAAATACTAAAATGCCATGTCACGCTTTTATTTCATACATTTATAGTTTGAAAAAATATTGATGTATGAAAAGAAAAATGGTCAAGTGCACACAGACTAATTTAGATATCATGAAAATTTAAATAAGAAAAAGTACCATTGATTTCTGGCTTTGTACTACAGTGATCCCCCTCTTGAAAAGCCACCCCATTTGCCTAGAAAAGTGGCCCTTCAAAAAAGGTGGCCTCTGATAAGAGGTTTATTACTTTGTTATTGCAAATTTAATGCAATGCTATTTGCCCTTCCAAAAGAGGATGACCTTTCAAGAGGGGGACTACTTTATTTTCATTATGATATACAAATATGGGGCAATAGGAATAGATGGCCGATTCCTCCCCTCTATGTTTAAAAAGATTTTCTAATGATGAATAAAAGTATGATTCATTGGGCTGCTTATTTACAATAAACAAAATGTACATGGGTGTTGGTAGCAATTTCTGAATGATTGGTCTAGAGTTATCAACGGAGAATATCCTGCATTCTACAACACTTTTCCCAGTACAACAATACCATCTCAGGTTCAGATGTGGGTCAATATGGCCAAAAGTGTATGGTGCTTAGTTAATTTCCAAGATGTGTCATATGATACAAACCTCTCACCATACCCCTTCTACTGCCACCTCCTACCATACCATCACCACCTCCTCCCATCATGCTGTCGCCATTTCCACCGCCAAAACCACCACTTCCAGCACCAGAAGTACCACCAGTTTCTGTTCTGCCTAACAACATATTTTCAGTCTGTCTTGAAGACGAAGCTTCATTGCTATGGCTAGAGTTGCCACCACGTGAGTGAGTTACAGGATTATTGCTGCTCTGGCTATTATTCACTTGAACAAAAAGATGAATTAAAATGAATTATTAATTAATGTAGTATTTCATGTAGAATGTAATCAAAAGTTAGTCAATGTTAGTGTGCAATATTCCCCAGTATTGCATGCAGTGCAATATAGATTCAAAATCATGGCATCATAGATCGATTAAAGTAATGTTATCAGGAATTTTAAAGTTTTGCTATACAACAAAAGGGTTATTGAATGAATATTGTCACTCGCAGATTATTAATTGCACTCTCAAGCTCGTACAATAATTCTGTTCAGTACAACATTCACCAACATTCGAGCAATAATATAATCATAAGCCTTACAATTTTCAAGTATCTGAAATATCAGAACTGATATTTTTATTTATCTAACAATATTCTTGCATGGAAAGTCTGGACACACAATCTATCAGATACAAGAACTTGTATCATCATAATGATTGTTTTTAAATGAATTTATTGGATTAAATGTTGTCACATAACATTCTGTAAATTTTAATTGTTGGGTAAAAACCAGTAATGATTAGCTTTTACTTTCATTTTTGCTCACAACATGTATGATGTTATAAACCTACTGATAAAAACCCACATTGACTCAAGTTTCACTTTCACTTATTTAATAATAAAGCGATTAGTCTTTTATATCAGTTAAAATGGGGTTAAATGAACCAATAAGATTAATTTTAACCTCAGTATATGGGCATGATGGCCTCTATGATATTCTTTTGTGTATCACAGCAATGCAGTGATACATATTATACAATTAGACAACATACTCCATTTTCCAATCAAATACAAATCCATGTATTTGACTAAGTTATCTATCACACTATGATAAAATCACGTTCTTGGCTAAGGGCTATTCCATATCAAAACATATGGGGGACCTGGGAGGCACTCAAAATTAACAATATATATGGGAGGTGGGGGTTCAAATTCCTTTTTCGAAAGTAAATGCTCAGATTTCTTATTAAATTTGTATAGGTGGTGGGTGCAAGAAAAAAGTGCCTCCCAGCCCTCCAGACAATCTTTTCTGGAATAGCCCTAATCTAAATTACAGGTCAATAATCAAAATTCTGGTATTTGAACAAATATGCAATTAAGTCCTTAAATGGTCTTTCCAAACATACTTTGTAAATCTTCCAATGGTCTAGCTCTGATTTCAGGACTGTTAGTCTGGCGTTCATCCTGCTGACAATCTAAAAGAAATGCATATAGTTCAAGCCTTTTAAATCTAAATATTTACACAGTATTAAGGTATGCCTGTTTTATTCCCTGACAGCTATGAGCTACTTGAAGTAAATTATTCTATGAATATCAATAAACTAAAAAAACAAAAACAAAAACTGGTAATGTTTTTATATAGAGAACAGAACTGAAACAGATCGGAACCCAGAAACTGAACCTGAGAATTTATTCAATCACATTCCAGACTGGATGAATGATCATATCGCTATATATCATGAAGATCAATCTTTCTAATCAAGAATCAATTATTACAAATGTCATGAATGTATTAAAAAATTAGGGGATTTAATATGGTCGGTTATGTACTTTGCACAGCATCAAAACAATCTTTTAATGTATTTCTGCAGGACTCACCAAATTCTGGTGCATTTGGCAAAGATGAACTGGTGCCACTGGCTGTAGGTGCAGCTTTCTGCTTCTTTTTTCTTTGGTTATTATCTGCATCTATGAATAAAATAATTACTTGTAATTAAAAATATACAAGTCCCCTTCTCTTCAAATCATCCAGAATATGTATATAACTTTATCCCCGGATGTTAAGCAGCAGACAATCATTCTATCAACAGCAAATGTAAAGCACTACAATCTCATATGATCTATAAATGAGGATCACAAATCAGTATGTTAGTATAAAAAATAATCATCAGAATTTGTACTTTGTATTCAATAGTAAGGTGCTCAAAGTTTTCTCAAATTAAAAGGGAAATTACTCCTATTTTTGATTAAAAGAGATTACTATTATTCATGTTATTTCAACTCAAATGTCATAGCAGATCTTGCAGGTGATTTTCACTTAGTAAATACTGTTGCACTGGGAAAAGTGTCTGTTCTTCCATTTGTTTTCTGTTTTTTACCTCTTGGAGTAAACTCATCTTCATCTGTTCAGAAAATAAAAAATAATATATGTTGGTACTGAAATGCAATCTTGCCACTTGCAGTTAAATAATAACTTCATACATAAACATAATTTTGACAGACAAGGGGCAAATTAAAATAAACTTATCCAGTTGAGTTACATGAGGGTGTCTCTACCTTTGATGGTATCTATATTAGGACCAGCAGACCGGTTTCTGTTTTTATCAGTAAGCTAATCACTTGGCACAGCATTCTTACTTGCCCCTGATGAGATTGCTAAACTGTTTTGTCTGTTTACTTGGTAATTAAAGACATTTGTTGCAGTTAACAGCATAAGTCATGTTCAACAATAATGTTTTGCTGAAGCTTGACCATTGTATTTCCTCCTTTTAAAGATACTGGTTATTTATCTAACATTACGTAAGTTTTCCTTTGAAATACAGAAGAAACACTGTATGTTACAAGGTGTATAATACAAGATGTTGTATCACCACACTGTGGCGATAAAAGATTGGCGGGATGTCACAAGTGTTTCCAAGTGAATGTAAACAAGACGTCATTGCATGCATAAATGAGTTCCATGAATGAAGCCTTATTTGACATAACGCAACATCAAGCAGATATAAATTGTTTTTTGTTTGTTAATTATTATATAAAATGTTACCATCTGCATCATTCTGTGAATTATGATGCCTTGTTGATAATTTTGAACTTCTTTGGCCTCTGCCCATTTCCTCTGGGTTTTCATCACTGGACAAATTTGACGTGTATTGTGCATTTCTGCACATTTCAACTGCATTATCGTAAGTATCTGCAATAAAAAAACTGTTGGTAAATATTGTGATGTGGCAGTTCAGTGACCAACAGCGTGAGCAGATGGATATAAATTAAAAATGCCTTCAGACTCTACATGTAGTACATCCGATGAAGTAGAATACTGGTAACATAAAACGCTACAATTTTAAATCTGTTTACCAACTACATTTGACCTAACAAACGTCCCTCCATTTTTTCAAGAAAAAATGTACATGTATCCGAGTAGCGGAAAAAACAAAAAATTAGACCTTTTCTAAACCTTAATGTAAAGAGCTATATCGGCAATGTGAACTACAGCTGCAAGTTTTCTATGAATTGTTACCAGTATATTTTCATCTGTTGCTTGATATTATCTGCGATTGCCCAGTAATCACAGATCTTGCAATATAGGGCACTGATTATTCACAAGAAAACATTGAACTTTGGAAACCATTTTTTCATTTTTAGTTTCTTTTTAACCTTTGACTGAAACTTTCACAGCTAGAAAACACCAGATTATGGAAGAATACACGTAGAAATTTCTGATAAGTCCCAGACAGGACCAGATACAATTTCCAGATGCCTCAATAATCGCCCCCGTTTGAAACAATGCAATGCCTCTGGGGGAGTTTATTACATGTAGGTCAAACACGGTACTGTCCTCCTCCCAAATTTCAAATACACATGTACACATTAAGTATTTTGCAATTACCTTTCACACTCAGGTTTATCAATCTTACAGCAGACATAAATTTAATAAAGAAGCAAACAAATGCACAAAGGAAATATTTGAAGTATTCATTTAATCCTTCTAATCCATGTACATTGTACTAAATCTTTTTCTTGCAATAATGAACCTGTGTAAGGGAGCCGTTCAATCTAAGTCTACTGACTTACACCAGGGATTGACATCTAAAAAATTTAAGCAGTAGTCCAGGGACTAGTGGGTTTTCATAATTTAGTTGTCCCCAGATAAATTCAGTAGTCCCTTTCATACACTATTTTTTTCCTGTTGAAATGAAAATTGGTGTATGCACATTGAGAAACTCTTGTAGAAGTAACAATTTCCAATGCATGACTGGAAACACCGAGTGGACATTATATTTTGTACAGTACTGTGTCTGTAAAATCTTGAGTTACTCAAAAAAGATGTTCACTGGAAAAACTAAAGACCGAAAAGGAAAGTACGATCTTCAAAGTTTCAATTCGGTTAATTTAATAATAAATTTATGATTACCATTTCAGTTTTACTGTATTTGATGACATGTAACAAACTTTTATGGATATTTTATGAATATTTATACAAATAAAATTCGTAGTTGTCCATTATACTGTATGTTATATTCCATTGCTGTAGATGGCAAAGGTAAAGCTAATAGCTGGACTGACCAATCACAATATATTCTATAATTAGAATTTAAATAACTGTCAATGAATCTAAATATAGTACCGAAACATGTTTACTCTAACCGTCAATTTCACATATTTCAAATTATAATATTTCAGTAGTCCAGTGGACTACTAATATTATTTAAGGTTGTAGTCCCCAGCAATTTTTAATTGTCTCAGGTGATACGAGAAGCGGAAATGTCAATGCCTGAAATAAACCACATTAAAAAACTAAAACTAGAGTTATAGTGAAATTCTAGGGTAGTAACTCAACTGCATCCATCAGAAATCACATAATGGATAAAAGAATGAAAAATACATGTGAAATTGGAATACCGCACACCAAAGCCTAGTGCTGAAAACCAAAGAAAGGGGAAATAGTCAAGTCTGATTCAAATACAGATCCTGTGTCCATGCTTAGCCCATAAGTATGATTCTTATGAGCTAAGCGTGGACACAGGATCTGTATTTTAATCAGACTGGAAAATAATCAAACCTTATCTTGCTGCATATACTGATGAAAAGTAGTTAAAGTCCTTATTTTTAGGAAACGATTTAACGATCTTTTAAAGCATCTTAGACATATCCGTCTTTCACTGTTTCAGAACACCATCTGCTGTGCTTGTTAAAAGGCAGTCAGGAATGCGTAAATTTGTGCACATGCTAGCTCCTCCCAATCTTAAACTATTAATACTATACAGAATTTTAATCAATATGTGATGCCATAATCCTATGATATTTGAAATAAAAGATCAGCTACTCCAAATTTGTTGATGATGTAAGGTCTGCAGGTCATGATTACCTACTTTAAACTCTTTCAATTAAATAAGTAATCCTGATTCTGTTAAGTATGAGATGATACAACCTTAATTATGATCAGAATGAAAATGCTGTCACATAAAATTTTCACAAAATCAGATTACAGTCAGGTCATTCTGAGCTTTAAATGGCCCCAATTCTTATCGATATGGTAGGCCAAGACCCTGTATTTAAAAAAAAATCTCTATCAGGTTGAGATGACCTAACATGCTTCAACAGTGTTCACAATCAACAATTAAGAGCATTATGATATGTCACACCCTATGTTTGAAAAAAAATACTGTGCAAAAATGATGACCATTTGTCAGATTACTGTACATTGTACCCCATTACAGAATATATCCTTTCCAGAACTTGATGACAGAAGGTATACCCCATGACAGACAGGTGATCAAAAATTGGACCCCGATTGTCGGAACACCCCTACCATCACTTATATAGGAAGTGCCCCCAGGGATACCCCTGCCCTACGAAAATAACATTGGAGGCTAATTACCGAACGTAAACTTTTGTATACCATTTACATACAAATTAAGTCCTATACGCTTTTATATTTATTTCATCTTGTACTTTATGGTATTATCACGCTCATATCCTGTTTTTAATCATTTTCATTTACCGGATGAACACACTCCACGTCACCTACATTTTCGGTTAAAACGATGTAAATTTATTTTATATTTAGTATAGTAAGTACTTCCGCCCTGTTTCTAGTGGTAAATTCATGTGATTCCCAAACTATTAATTTACGCTTAAAGAATTTTAATTTCATTTTGTTGGAATTGTCACCGTATGTAAACGATTTTTAAAACCTGATGGATTTCTAAAAATAAACGTAATTTATTATTTTGTACGAAGAATTGTAAAGCAATTATATTATATCTGACTAAATAACTTTCTGTGAGCCCTAAATTAGTAGTTTGTTTAAATGAAAATAAATTCGTTTCAATATTGTATTTTTCTTCATCCTCCCGGGCGTAATAGACAAGAATGTACTTTTTACCTACAAGATACAATTGAAATGTATAAAAATACCATGACAGACAAAATCTGAAATGACGTACTTTGCTACATTTCAAATGATGAAATCACTTTTGAGTTATCAAGTTTACACTAATAACAACCACAAAAGGTCTCGAAATGTCCAAAATATTACCCCTACACGGTAACAATTTATGTAAATAGCCATGAAAATCTAGTTTGACGTTGACACAATTTTTTTGGTTTATATGAAGACCAGCTCGGGAATGTCAGAATTCGGAAACGTTTCTGAATTCAGGAACTCAGAGGTTTCTGAATTCGGAAACTTCAAAGAAATATCAATTTCAGCACAAACTCGGAAAGATCAGCATCAAGTGGAGAATAAATTTCAAAATTTTAATTGAAGACAAATAGATTTCATTGGGGTCCGACAAAATCCAACTGGGAACAAAAAAAATTCACATTGACCCCTATGTTAAATTTTTCAAAACTCGAAAGAAAAAATTTTTTTCAGGCAGTCTAAAGTTTCTGAATTCGGAAACATGTTTCTGAATTGAGAAACGTTTCCGAATTCTGACATTTCCTGAACTAAGACTAACATCGATAAAAGTATTTAGAATTGATATAAAGCACTTCGGAAGAGATCAATGGACAATTATAGGTGAAAATGTTTAAGAATACGTGATTTTATAATTTCGAATTACATGACCGGTATCACCACAAATGCGATTTATTTATTTAGTAACATATACTAGAAGGTACAATAAACAATGTTAATATGCATCTCAAGTTTTTAACCAAATCGTCAAAATGCTTCCCCAGACCCAAGTAAAAAATAATCCAAATAAACAAGAATTGTATGATTTTGGCGACGTTAGACATTTTTGGGAGTAAAAACATTGTTATATAACAGGAAGCATTAATGTATAGCTTCATAAACTAATGTATCGCACTTAAAGCTTTATGTAAAGAGCTTATACTTTAAACAATGTGAAAAATTGATGCTTTTAAATTTTCAGATTTTTTCATCAGGTATTGTTTAAACTAGAGTTCTGCGTGACATTTATCATCACCAATGCGGTTTATTTGTGTTTAGTTACAAATTTTAGACGCTAAAATAAATGATGTTAACTTACATTTGAACTTACTAACATGTCCAAATCGTCAAAATACTTCCCAGGACCCAAGTAAAATTCATAGAAACCAACAAGCATTGTCACCTTTGCCCAATTTTGATATTCTTTTTAGGCAAAGACATTTCTGTATCACAAAAATGATAATATAAGTCTTCATATAATGTGCTAACTGCTTACTGAAAACGCTAATGCTAAAAAAAAATGGGTGGTTTGAAAAATTCAGTTTTTGTCCTGATTTATGAACTGACTTTATGCCATTTGCCTGACATCCATCATAAAAAGCTTAATTTGGGCAATGTTAATATACCATGGATTTTGGTAATGCGTCAAAATTATCAAAATATTACTTTAATACTGTAAAATTACATTAAAAATCTCTACAATTTGCTTTAACAAGTGCAATTCATCTTGTTAAAGAAATTTATATTTTTATTAATGGAAAACATATAAATATGACTTAATAAGCCAAAACTGTAGGTTGAAGTTTACTGAAATAATTTTTCTCTAATAAAAGCTCTAATGTGGCTTATTTTTTTATTACAGATTTTGTCATACATTTGTAAAAAATAAAATTTGGGATTTTCGTAACAAGTCTAATAAAAATACGATAGTTTTATACTTTGGAAAACTAGCATTTCTAACTCTCTTTAAAACTTATTTATAATGTCTTATCATAGCATCAAAACTTTCCACAAACCCAACAAAATATGATGATTCTGAATGGGTCAGGGGAAACAGTTGACAGATGAGACTTTAAACATGGTATGACGAATTTTAAAACTGCTTATTTTCTAGTCTTATTATATATTTACAAACAAGTCTAATTTATAATACTAATCACTGATTAAAACAAGGGTGGACATACAAATATGTCTCGCCTGCCTGTGGTTATTCGGAAATGGATCTGAGCACGAAAATGTAACGTAAATTTAGCAAAGTAAATGGACAGAGAAAATGAGGTCAAGGTCATGTGACACATGTCAGGCTGACATGTACATCCC